>JAYMFT010131523.1:0-13020 GCA_038088735.1 Panulirus argus | reverse complement strand
CTGGCTCATTTCAAGAGACATGTTTTTCACTTTCTCAAAAATTTGTAAATACTTTCCCTGTCTGTTTTTCCCCCTTTGTCAGTTCTCTCATTTCAAACACCAAACGCGATGTGTTTTTTATCATCAAATTTACTAATTATTGGGTCAGCAGAATGGTGATACTGTATGACACAGATAAATTTACTTCTAATTAAAGTAACAAGAAGCAAATTCACACATTTTGAACATGTAGAAGAATGCCACGATATTGGTTATATTTTAGTCCACGTATATCGGTAAATGTGTCCATTTCTCCTTAATTACAAAAAGTTTTCTTTTCCCGAGTAGGAAAGGTCGATAAATTCGCTAACAAAGGGGCGCAGGAAATTAGATAATTACTAAGGGGAGTTGGGGGGACGAAAAAGGTTCACATTCCTCCTGTAGCATTTTGAAAATGAATCTTTCTGTCGTTTCGTGTGTACGTAGAATGCGTGTCGTTTTGCGTCGTTTGTAAGGTGACTGGATGTGATGGAACCGAAGGTGATGAACTGAAACTGTAAGTTCTTGACACTCGCATTTATTTACAATATGCAGATAGACTAACGTGAGAGCATCGAATTGGATCCGGTGTTCGTCACTAATCAGCGGCCGCTGTTGGCTCACGCGACGCGCATGCATGGCGGGAAAGTAGCAACGTTGCCACGATACAATGTAACTATGAAATCCAGCCAGCAGTCTTACAGTGCGCAGCACCGATACTTGATATCTACACAGTGACCAGGGGAGAGAGAGACGGGTATTGGGTTCGGGTGAGCCGGTGTATTAGAACAAATTCGTGAGAATGGAAACCACAGTTGGAGAAACTCGAGCCGCTGTTCCACCGGTCACACCGCTCTGATGAGCCTTGCTCGCCCTGGACGCGTCACCTCCACGCTGATGGGACTTGTCCCTCGACCACTAGACTTGGAAAAGTACTTTGTTGTGGAATTTCTACCAGCCAATACCTGAATTCTCTTTGTTTATTCCATGTGCAACCAAGTATAAGTTATTGGCTCCTTTTAGTAAATCCAGTACAGTTTTATAATCGTGCGTATTTTCTGAATATTGAGACAATCACTGGTGGATTAGAGTGTGGGGCTGTATATTCGCTAATTACTTTTTTTTTTTCGTGAAAGTTTTCGTTTTCTGGGGTGTCATTGTTTTTGTATCGTGTGTCTCTGTAGGATGAAAAGGGGGGGGGGGCATATAGTTGTCGTGATGGTAGGTGAGCGGCAGAGGTATTGGTGGTGGTAGTTGGGCGGCATTGGTGGTGGTGATGCAGGGTGGGTGGCATTGGTGATGATAGTAGCTAGGCCGATGTGATGGTAGTAGCGATGGTAGGTAGGCGGCAGTGATAGTGATGGTGGTAGACAAGCGGTAGTGGTGGTGATGGTAAGTTTGTGATGGTAAGTGGGTGGCGGTGGTGATGACTATGGTGGTGATAGTTGGGTGACATCGGTGGTGATGACTATGGTGGTGATAGTTGGTGGTGATGACTATGGTGGTGATAGTTGGGTGACAGCGGTGGTGATAAATGGGCGTTAGTGGTGGTGGATATGACTGTAGGTCTTGTGGTGGTAGTTGGGCGAGTGGTGAGTGATGGTTTTGGTGGTAATGGTGATGAGCAGGGTGGTGGTAGGTGGGCCGCAGTGGTGTTAGGTGGGTGACCGGTGGTGGTAAATGGTTGTCACTGAGGGTGTAGGTGGATGACACTAGTGGTGGTAGGTGGGTGGTAGTGGTGACTAATGCGGTGGGAAAGACTCACGGATATCGGATATTGACAGGTGTGGTGGTGTCAGTCCGGTCTGGACCCAACACACACACTGCCACCTAAGACAAGGTTCACCTGCACCGCCTCATCCCGACACCCGACATTCTGCAGTGTTCAGCCATGTCGTATATTGTCTCTTCTGGAATTTTCCTAATGTTACCGTCTACCATTATTTTTGCTGTTTTACCTCAACATTTAAGAAGTTAATATAATCTTCAGTCTTCGTGGTGTAATGATATGAGTATGATGAATACCATGGTATGATGGTACGTATAATGGACGTAAAACAGTGTCAAGTGTTAAATGAAAGTCACCGTCGTCACTGTAGTGACCGGTCACTGAACCTAAAGTGGAGAATTCCCCCCCTTTTTTTTTATCAAAAATATGTTGACGCTAAACTACAGAATATTTTCTGTTTGAAGAAAACTATACTGTGACTTTAGTTCCAATATTACATAAATTGTATTCGGTAAAACGCGCTTGGGAGTTTCTGTGAAGCATCATATTCTTAATCTCCAACACAAGCGCTTCTCAACTAGTTACGTAGAACCCCTCTCCAGACGTACTTTACATTTATTAGATGCTTATACACGGACGTCATTGGGAAAACCTCACATTATGGAGTTCGCTTGTTAAAGTGTATAGCTGCGATATTTATTTATTTAAGCTATAATTAGCGGCGGCGTGGAGCAAAGCGTTTGTGAGCGAACGTAATTAAGGCTGTTAGGACGAAATTTTAAGGATCATAACAACGCAAAGTCCACGTTGGAGAGGGATTTTCTCTTGTTCAATAGTCAATAACCCCGGCTGCATCTATAAAAAAAAAAAAAAAAAAAAAATCCGTAAACCATAAAGCAAACTTACGAAAATAGCACTATATTATCTCCATTTTTTTTTCTTTTATTATGTAGCCCCAGGACCTAATCCATTACGGGGTGCCTGCAGCTTGAAGTATTCGCTGCAGTCAGTAGCAGGGAAATAATAAATTCCAGTTGAGTGATAAGTACGTAGACAAGACCAAATATTTTTATCCATTTACGATGATACAATCTCACCGTAGGTGATTTCGCTTGCTGTGTATCCCCATATAGGTGGAGTACGCTAACACCTACGTCACATATAAAATAGCTAAAGAGTATGGAGAAAAGAAATGCATACATACGTACATATGTTTGTACGTGGATGGACAGTATTTAACGGTAGAAAACATTACTATGTAGTCACCCCTCTATCCTTCCTGATGCAGTTCCATTTTCTACGATGCTGTATGGTCACATTTTCTGTTAGGGACATACCACAAGGTTGACTATAGTAAACATGAAACATAGATGCTGTTGCCTGTAGATATACTGATAAGTTATAGTAATGTACACTTATTGTCTGTAATGCCCATTATTATTTGCATAAGGCTAATTCTTGTCTATATTTGAATATTCTAATTTTGAATATTTCTTTGCAGGTAAGATTGAAATTAATGAGATGAATGTGCGACAGGGAGGAGTACAATCATGTAAGTAATTTCATGCCCTTGATGCCTAACTTCTTTCACTAACCGACTTCTGGTGTTATGCTACTCACACTTGCTTCTGAAGTATTCACTGAGTAGGCAGTGATTTGACTATTTGCAGTGTCTTATTTATTTAGACTTTTTTAATCGTATGTTCCTCTCTGTATCTGTAGCATTCGTGATCATCACAACAATCACAGTTGTAGTAATACGGGTATATATATTTGTATTTTGATAATGGGAAACTATCTTAAACGTTGATTCAGATATTTTTTTCCAATATCTAAATCATGCATCATCCATGTTGCTGACCTAGTTTGATTTACCAGAGTTTTAGAGCGTCAGCTTTTCCTGGATTTTTTTTTTTTTTTATATTTTAAGAAATGATTTTTATATCTTTATTGTACATGAAATTTACCCATATATTTTATCTGCTTATGAAATTATGTTTCAAGGCTCCATAAGATCTTTACTGGAGCAACCCATTTGAGAAAAATATTATCATTATTCAGGAACCACCCCTCGAGACCCCTTTTATGGGGCTTCTTCAGCTTTGAAGCTGCATGACAGTCTGGAGCAGGGAAATGATAGACCGTGTAGGAGTAAGAAGTTCCTCTGTGAAACATATTAATGATTATGTAATAATAAAAACTCTACAACGTAGTTCGTAAAGAAACCGCAGTTTCTTCATCCGTCTTCAGCTTTCCTGCACGATCTCCCATTATCACTAGCAAACCACAACATGAAAGTCTTTTCATGTGCAGACAACCTCATAATCACATCACACCACACTAACGCTTCGGTAGCAACAGTAGTCGTGCAGCGCCTCACAAAATGTCCAAAAGGAGGCGTACATCAAATACAGACCTGCGTTATACGAAGACGGCAACAGAAAGTTATGTACTGTACGAATTATGACACAGAATATTGCATCGCACATTCTTTTTTTCTCTGCTGTATATGCACCTAGTAATAGTTTTTTTTTTTTAATCCCGCTTTTAGCTTCAGAAAAACTGGTCACTTTAGACTTATGTCATGACATGTCAGAAACCGATGCAGTATTACCAACATGACCTCATGCACCCAGAGAGTTGGGGCCACCTAGTGCCTTTACACCGACCGTGATGCCGCAGAATAGCCAAACCAACGTTGCCTTCCTCACTTGTTTGCTGGTGTCTACGTCCATGGAGATCCTCAGCTATTATTAGCCCAACTCAGCTCGCAGTTAATAGGAAAATAAAAATTCATCGTAAGCTTCATGATCTGACTCCTTAATTAGAACAGTTAATCGAAAACCCATCGATTTTATGGCTCGGCCATACTACCGATAGGATGGTTAAACTACTGACTATGACCCTTTGCTACCTGTATCTGCCTACATCGCAAGGACCAGGTCAGCATCTCTCCTTCCCTGACCTTAGTGGTGGAAGGACGTGAGACGAATGCCGGGCATAATAGCATGTGTGGGATATAAAGTGTCCACAAAAAATAACTTATCCACCTCCTTTATGTTTTCATAGGCGATACACGGCGAAGGTTTATTGCATATGACGCTCTCAGAGTGAAATAATCGTATTTCTAATCGCTTAGACTGCTGTTTCTAACTGTGAGCACAAGCAACCTCCCTCATTGTACCTTAGGCTATCTTTTGGGAAGGATGTTCCTTCTCTTCTTTTCCCGGCTGCCACTTTATTTGTGAATTTCGCTTCTGGGCGCTGTATTTCTTCCATCCGTGCTTCATGATGGTTGGCTCTTACTTCTCTAAGGATGAGAAAGTCCAAATTCTCCCCTTGAAGCACCCAGAACGCACGATTAGGTGGCTTCTTGCTGGCGCTCTTAGCCTCCCTGACAACGTCATCTCCTGCAAAACCTGTCCCAATTGGTTAAAGGAAGACTAATAGATCAACAGATGATCACCTAAGATGAGAAGTATTGGAGCAGCCCCGCATTTCAGCTGCCGAACTCAAGAAAAGCCGTTCAAATCTTGTAGGAAGTGCCTCTCAAAGAACCATTCAACATCGACAGCAAGAGAACCGTCACATTTCCTCCCGCAAGGCAGCTGCCAAGCCCCTTCTTACGAAGGGAATGAAACGCAAACAACTCGCATTTGCAGAGAAATGCAAGAAATGGATTGGGCAAGAGTAGAGTAAGGCAGGGGAGGGTGAGGAGGCTGGAGGATGCCAGTCGGCATGACTGACTGTTTTCACAGTGAACACGGGTATTGCGATGATCTGGAGTTCTTTTGTGGTGCGGTGGGTTGGATATGGTAGGGTTGTACATCTTGCCTCAAAACACAAGAGTGAATGGAGATTAGTACCTTAAGGTGCTAGAGAACCATCTGTGTCCTTTTTATGAGGTTCACTGTATGCAGGTTAGTGCCCTTTGCCATAACTTTATAAAGGCGATGATATTCAACTGCTAGAGTGGCCTGGAAACTCTCCGAATCTTGACACAGTCTAGTAGTCCTGTAATCAGATGAAAGTCAACCTTGCTTCGTCCCATTGTGGAGGTCAAGACCTTATGGACCCAAAACATGGACGTAGACTACTTCAGGAACCTTGCCCAGACTTCTTCAGATGGTAATCAAAGCCAAAGGAGAGATGACAAACTAGTTAAAGATGTAAGTATGACAACCCTTCTTTGAAAATATACAGGGGCGGACTTTTTTTCTTTGTACTATGTATTTCATTAATACATGAGAATGATATTTCTTTGATGCTTTGAGTTACGTTTACTTAGGTGTTACGATGCGAGAACAGATTATTTACAAATCACTGGAAATTTATAATACAAGTTGTTTATTATTAGGAAAATGGAAATCATATAGTGTAACAAGTAATAGAAATTCACTTACATATAGATAATACAAAAATATTAAAAATGTGATTAGTGATCCCCCATGTCACTCACCCACCAAACTGAGCAATAATGATTCGTGACTTGAAATCTTGGAAAAAAATATAATGTGTAAAGTGAGAATAGACATCAGAAAAATATTTGACTCTAAACAATTTGTTTTGAAAAAGGTGAATTTAGTGTGGTGCATTGTGTTTGGTGAACAATGTGGTGAACACAGTGTTGCGTAGAGTGGTGGTGGTACCTGGCGTTTGTACAGTGCAGCCTTTGGAAATATGTTGAATACCAGAATACCGCGTGATTACCTGGTGGAAAATTTGTAAAAGCGAATTATTCCCTGAAAATTTGGTCACTCGTGACTGACAGATGGCTGTATTTCAGGTGGCGGGAGGTAAATATACACGTTACATATTTATTAACCGGCTTCTCGGTCCGGTTTCATCTAGGTTTACGTGAAGTGAGAAGACTTGTGCGGGACAGTCCTATTTTTGAGGTCGATGTCCCTCAGTCCTTTAGAGATTTTAAGGGACGCTAAAATATCCGTCTTTAAGAGACAATGAAATTAAATTCGTCTCAATTTATCAAAACCACTATTTATAAACTGTGTGACTGCTTGGAACTTTCGCTGCCGTAATGCAAGTATTCGTAAACATCAGAATGACGATGTGATTTCAGTCTATGAATAATGTCTTTGTTGAGTTTGGTAAGAAGGGTAACATTATGGCCAAGTTGTACTTGCATATGTTGAGTTTGGTAAGAAGGGTAACATTATGGCCAAGTTGTACTTGCATATAATACCGTTCATATATCAACTCTCAATTTATAAAGTTCGTAGGCATCTTCGTAATGAGAATATATCTGCGATTCATCAGAATAATTTTATAAGATTGACTAAAAAAAAAAATTACCCACTCCAGCTGACCAATGCACTATGAATTGTCATGTATTTGTGCTCAGTACATATTTTTGTCATGCACTGGTCAGCGAAACAATTTGAAATTAGCTTTGTTTATTAAAGGAAATGAAAATGTTTTGAGTTATATTGATATAGTTGTCTTACATTTTTTACCTTTTATTTTATATTTTTGACTATATACTTTTCAGTAGTGTGAACAATGTGTTTTGAACGCGACATATTTCGTGTAATTTCATTAAAACCTTTATCACGTCAAGTTTTTATTACCGCATGAAATTTTATATATATATATATATATATATATATATATATATATATATATATATATATATATATATAAATATATTAGATACATTCCTAAGAACTCTGCATTTAGTCAATGATTTTCTAAAATTGTCCTTTTGTTTGAGCCTCAGTACCGGTGACGGCGTCTCTCTCTCAAATTCTTAACATTTTCTCTGATCACAAAATTCTCAAAAAGGAATGTAGTTTCACTGTGCACAGACCTGTGATCTATGTATCCTTTTATTAAAAAACACTATTGGGTAAAGCATCGGGGTGGATGGAATACAAAATACCAGCCTGACCAGCGCGGGGTAAAATTATATCAGGAATTAGCGCGTGTCAGGAATATTCCAGTTGATATTAGCGTGTCATCCCGGAACGGATTCCGGTGAACGTGTTTTCCCTCAGGTTTACCCCAGAGGATTTCAGTCGGCTTCCGGGAGAGCTCCCGGCGCCGCAGGTGCGGACGTCTGAAAAAAAAAAAAAATCACAACCTACATTGCCAAACCGTAAGGCTTTGCCAATAACAGATATAAATTTCAAGCAGGAACATTTTGAAATTCTACAATATTGTGAAATCCAACTCTCCCAGTTCTTAAGGAATATAAGTTCCAGTAATGATGACTGCAGGCAGGCAGTCACACAAACATGGTTGCTTCTCTTTTCTGGTTACCGGAGGTCATCCCACGCTGTCGTGAAGGACTGTGTGTTTACACGGAGAGGTTGCCGTGTCCTCTCCAGGCAAGAAATTGTGAGGGGAACGAAAGGAATAGGAGTTAGCCCTTACTCGGAACATACTGATGTAGACAAAAGGGAAAATTAACAGTACAGGAAATTATATTGAGCTCAGTACGGGTTGGCGTGTTTGGAGGGAATAATAGCACAGTGTCCTTCATCTGTTTCTCCTGCGTTGTGTGACTCTGCTTGTCTCATTTCTTATTTTTTTCCCTGTTCATTCTTGCCAGGTTTATGTGCAGTATTGTTTTAGGAACTTATTATTACCTGTAAGACTCCTCGTTTACGATTGGAAAATCGTAGAAGACTCGTTCCCCAACGTACACTGGAAAATGATTCTCCACTGGCACGACAGGCGTGGAAGACCGTAATACATTTCCTCTAAAATCAAAAGGCGCGATAAGTAGAAAACGACTTTGAACTTCTGGGACCCGAGACTCTTTAACGCATTGCCAGCAGCCAACCGAAACATTATGGGATCCACAACTGGAAAAATTTAAGATAGCTCTGGACAAGTATTTACAAATCGTACCAGACCAGCTCGGCTGCAATGGTGACGTAGACCTAAGGGCTGCGTTTTCCAGCAGATTGGTCGACCAGCGACCCCGACCCTCGAAAACTACTATAAGTATGGGTTATAGAGTGAGAGAATTTCTGTCTTCGGTTATACATCGTGTTCTGTTGCTGATGTCGTCAGTTTGAAGTTGGCAGTATTAACATCCAAGCTGTTTTGATTGACGTTAACTTACTGTGCGTCATACTGTGCCAGTTGCTTTGTGTTTGTGACTGATGTTCACGTTGTTCATTAAACATGTCATGTAGGGCAACATGTGTAAGATAGTGTGCCATAACGGTAAACCTATGATTATGCAAGAATACAGGACTGGGTCATAGTTATGTTTTCGTTATGAATACCGTGCCCCCAAGCATATGATTCAAGAGCTTCAAAACCTAAAACAATCCCTGACAAATTTAAAACAAGGACCTTGTTCCACGATATTTGTTTTGACTCGATATATTGTTGAAGCCTCTGCATCGTGTGTTTGTCAATATTTTGCGTGGAATACATATTATTGTGGTGGAAAGCAATATTCTGAACGTTTTCCCGAATACAGAACCTCGCAGATGTTACCGAGCATCGTAGCCTGAAACATTATCACCTAGCTTGGGGTGGGTCGGCCCTATTCCTGTAGACCACAGTGGTGCAACAGTTAAACAGCACTAATTCGGCGGACATGCGTGGCGGGGTGCCAACATTCCTCGCGCCCTTCGCTCGTGGTAACGCGCCCTCTTTACCCCACCAGCGGTAACTGAATGTGAAGTCTGATTGATATGCTCCACGAGGGGAAAGTGATGCCCGTGTGGCGAAGTCCTGGTGTGAGGGGGAGGCAGCCGGCCCCTGAAGTACCCCTGGGTCCGTGTGGGGGACGGAGGACAGGCTGTGGGGATTCATAGGGAGGTGGTTGTCGGGAGACCCAGGCACGAGTGCAGGGAGGGGGATGGGGGAGGGGATAGGTGTGTTGGGGAGAGAGAAGGCTGCGGGGGAGTCAGACGGGACTGAAAGATAGTGATGTGCTGAGGGACGGGATCGTAATAGGCAACGGAAAATAGGAATATGGGAATAGAGACGGAGGTGTAAGGTGACAGGAGACAGGGAATTGAATACAGAGTTGTATGACGTTAGACTTGAGGGTCATAGGGAGAGGGGATCCTTCAGTGTCGCTCTTTTGAGAGGATTTAAGTCCTCATATTGGCCTCGGAAAAGTGGCAGCGAGAACGTTGCGGTGCACCTATAAAGTATTAGGACTAGGACACCAAGTGCGGTACCAGGTTTATTGTATGCTATTTTTTGTACTGTTTTACCTGTTATTCCTGGAACACTCTTGGACGATACAGGAGCAGCGGTTGTTACGTGTGCCAGGTCACGTGAGGTTCGGCTGTGTGTGTGTGTGTGTGTGGTTGTGGTTTGACTGTATGTGTGGGTGCATTGTTAACTAGAGTCACGGTGTGTGTAACCATTAGCGGGCTTGGTACCCGGAGAAGGCGTAGGATGTTATGCACCTGGTAATGACAAGTCATTCCACCCCTCAACGTGCTTTATGGGCAGGTTCACTGCTTGCCAATCTGGCCCACCAGGCCTCACATTCCGTGCAGGGTTGTGACCTCTACCACCCACTTCATGAAACCCAGTGTCAGTGTGCGGGTGGGACTCTGGAGTTGACTTCGTTCTTAAGCCGAGTCCAGAGCCCCACGTTAGTGTAGGAGACGATATGTTTGCTGATGAACATTAGGACTGCATTCGAATTTATGGATGAGTAAATACGCAGCAAGTTGTTCACGTCCTACGTTAGGTCGCAACTAGAATTTGCTTCTCGGGTTTGGTGGCCACACTTAAAGAAGCACAGAGAACTGCTCAGTAGGGAAGGTCCAGAGGAGGGAATCAAAAGAAGATACCCGAATTAAGAGACCTGAATTACAGGGAAAGGCTACAAGACTTTAATTTACCAGCCATGGAAGAGAGATGGGTTAGGGTGACTTGCTCACGACTTTTAAAGATCTCTAACCAATTAGATGACGTAGATAGTCAAGTTATTCGAAATGGTAACGGTAATAGAGTGATACTCTCATCAGAATTGTAATGATAGGGAATTGGTTGTGTGACAGTGTTAGGAATTTGAGGTGTGCTGAGAGCGGCGGGGCACAGCACACAGGTAGGTGCCACACTGAAGGGGAACCTCTCTCTCTCTCTCTCTCTCTTGTGTGTGTAACGAAACCCGTGAATTTTTCGAGTTCATCATCAATATTTAACGCCCTTCAGGGTTTGTGGGGAGATTATTCACCCGCGGCTGAGGCATAGGAGGGCTGGTGTGTTTTTTTTTTGGGGGGGTTCGTGGGGTGGGATGGGGCGGGGTGGTGCGTGCGTGGGGTAGGGTAGTGTCGGTTCGGGTGTGGGGTGGGGCCTGGCTGGCACCTGCCCTGGGAGGTAGGTAGGCGGGGTGCTGCTCCCCCTCTCCGCCGCCGCCGCCACCGCCACTGGGCTGACTCACCACACACCGACTCCTGTAATAACCCATCCCCTTTATCTGCAACGCATGCTGCTACGTATATAACCTGGCATCAAGCGGCGCTGGTAATAATTAATGTTTATTCAGTATTGGGATACTGTGGTGTGGACCTGGTATGGATTTTGTCGTGTACTTGTTGCATCCAGCAGCTCCCGGCCGCCTCCTTGCTAGCACCGTCCTGCCTCTGCCTTTCTACTGAGCGTGCATCATATTGAGCGCAGCTTCCCGCTATGGCCTCCCTCCCTCGCTCTGTGGGGAGCTGCAGGTCACTCCACCATCTTCCCCGCTCCTCGTTTCCCCTCGCTTCGCACGTGGGTAACCGCACAGGTGACAGAGGACGCCGAGAGGGTCTGGTAAATCAGGATATAAACTGGCGATGAAGACCCAGTCAGGACAAGTGTGGAGGGTAACCAGAAGGAAGAGATGGTGTGACCAGCACCTCGGCACAGAGCAAGGAGGGAGGCCATCACGTGAAGCAGCGCAGTTTGTACGGCACACGTTCAGTAGAGGAGCAGAGATCGGATTGTTGTATCATGCGAAGCGTCTCGCCTCATTTCATAATGAATACGAAAAGTCGCCATATTCGACGAATCTTTTTAGCGTCCTTGTCTTCGAGTGGGTGACACTCTTTATTCAGACCAGGTGAATCGATGTTAGGGTCCTTAAGGGTGGAAGACTTGCCATTAAAGTGTCGGAAACTCGCTAACCTTAGGGTTACTAAGTGTGCCGGAGGAGCTCCCTATGCCGCACAGAGACCAGTTACGCAGTTGATGAATCACGCCGTCCCAAGAGCCGCTGCCACCAGGTGGTGATGGGCGGGGAGGCTAGGTCACAGACAGGAGCTGCGAGGAGTTGGAACAAACCTCTGTATAACACTTGGTAAAGAAAGTCATTAGCAGGGTTAAGAATGAGCTGTTGAAAATTATATGCTAAATGAGAGGAAAAAAGAAAGGTGCGATTGTATATATTACGTTGATGAGCTATAGAAGGACGTGTTTATAGGCCGATTATAGCTTAGCAGATGGGTATTTGTACACGTGTTGTACACTAAAAACATTCAGAGGTAGCCATTGCCAGCCCAGAGAGAGAGAGAGAGAGAGAGAGAGAGAGAGAGAGAGAGAGAGAGAGATGAGGCAGAGCAAGGGGCCGGTTATTTATATTGCCGGCCTGATCGATGTATTTTCAGGGCTATAAACATATATCACCAGAACGTAATTACGTTTTGTCAGTAAATATATTTTGCTGCATTCGGGTAAACTTAGTCGCCCTCTTGGTTACATTTAGATAACCCTAGACTCACGTGTCCCTTCAGTGAGGGGCGTGTTGCATGCTGCCCCCGCATCGCTGAGCGTAACGCTATTGTTGTTGTTCTTTGTGGGTATACATGTCGAGGGGACCCTACCGCCATCGTGTGTCAGGCTAGGGCTGACCCCGAAGTTCACACGAGAGTCTGCCAGTACTTCAGCATGGACTTGAGGGGATCCGATGGCACGTGTTGTGGGCGAGTTGGCTGTATGGAGAGTTGTGATGCGCAGGATGACCACTAGTAGTGTGGTGTATGGAGAACGTAGCCGCTATATTTGAATCCATTTGACCTTGACTATGACGTGGAGAGTGGCATCTGTCCTCCCACCCCCAGGCCATCCCTGCCCTCACTTCCCCTTTACCCTGGCACTTGTTCCGCCCGGCCCCGCACCGCTAGCATGGCTGCCAAGTGATTCCCCCCCCCACCCCACACACACACACACACACACACACACACCTACCCCACCCCCCCACCCTCAAAGCCATGCCCCGCCTTTCCCCACCCTGCCGTGCCCTCCCCTACCTTTTTTTTTTTCCTTCCTGCCGTACCTGGGCTGGTGCC
>JAYMFT010131522.1:0-27118 GCA_038088735.1 Panulirus argus | reverse complement strand
TATATATATATATATATATATATATATATATATATATATATATATATATATATATATATATATATCCTAGCTTGAACCCAGTACCCACTTTATCGACCAACACCTAGGGGTGGATGAACAGCTGGGTTGACTGTGAACCCGACTGCCGCATCCACGATTCGGACCTATGCGCTCGACCCTGGGCGGGGTCCCGTGTTTTCCATGAGACACAGTGATGTGATTATGGCCAGAACCATCCCTAAGGACTGTGGTTTCGACAAAGTCCTTCCTTTCCTACTCGTGCTAACAGATGTTCAGTAGGTTGGCCGTTTCCTGCCGTCGGCATCTGGTGTTTGAGACGATTACACGTATATTAATTCTTGTTAATTTCAGTGCAAATCATGGAACGTGGCTACGATGGGGTCGCAAGATAACATGAGGCAGTGGGCATGTCAAGCAGCAGGTCACAAGTGTGATACACCATTTGATTAAGTCACTAGCCACAGGACTCCACATGGGCGGGTTCTTCCTAACACTACCTGGTTGTACTTGTGGGGTCAGACGACGCGTGCTTGTGACAACGTGCTTGTGAGACCTCGATTGCAGAGCAGAATGCACGGCTGTTGGAAATGATGGTGGCATCTCGGTAACCTATGACTGCGACATGTATTGAAAATCTTTCTGTTGGTAACAGTCGGAGGTATTGAACTGAGCTGGATTGTTCAGAGATTGTTAATCCTTGACCGTGTGTGTGTGTGAAGTGATCTATATGTGTGCCGATACTATCCACATGCTGCAATATGACCATCGTGCCTCTGGTAGTTTACGTGTTTACGATACTAAATCGGTTTTAAGTGGCTCTTTTACTCGGTGTTTTTGTGGTGTCGTTCGTTCCTTGCAGTGATATCGAAAAACTGTTAGCGACTCTTGGCGGCAACTGGAGCAAGAGTTGAGAGAGAGAGAGAGAGAGAGAGAGAGAAAGCAACCTTTTAAATATTTGTGTAATACAGACATTCACCATTTTTTTGTTTAGTCTATTTTGCCGAACAACCAAGTGCCCCTACACCAACACATTATTTATTTACGTTCTTTTTAGCAAGCTTCTTGTCGTCTGTGTATGTGTGTGTGTGTGTGTGTGTGTAATTACCCATCTCTAGATAGAGAGTTTTTACTCCCACGAGGCCTCATCCCTTAACCTTTTTCTTTTCAATTATACATTTTGAATTTATATGTCTTCCGTTTTCCTTACTTCGTCTTCACCGAGCATATTAAATTCTTCCCCTACTATTTTTTTTAAGTTTTCTCACACTTCTATTTTGACTCCTCTCTTGTTCAGTTTCCTGTTATGCCCTTTAGCTGAACAGTACCTCTCCATCTCGATGAACAACTCCAAGTACATACTGTGCCATCCAAGTAAGAACATCTCAGGTAGGTAGTTTCTGTTTTGCAAGAGCTCACTCATCCATTCGCTTCTCTTTATTTTCCAGTAGTATGCTGACCGTATTTATCAATGATAATAGCTTGTACTTTAGCCTGTACTTATTGTCTTTCTATTCAGAAATGAGTTTGATAAATGCCCTATTCGACTTCACTGGTACCAATTTTCCATTATGCGAGTACTTAAATATTTCAGGTGATATTTCTGGTGCTTTTGCACTTTTTTTTTTTTTCATCATACTCTTTTAAATCCCTCAGTAAATCCGTATAATTCATGAAAAAAAAAATTCGATACTTTTAATACTTTTTTTTCACATCCCATCTTGTCAGCGCTAAAAGTAATGTGTTCAATAAAGGTGAACCTTTTTTTTTATAAGCTAGTCTGTCCTTTCTTCTCCGCTTTTTCTCCTCAAACACAATCTGTCCTTTCTTCTCCGCTTTTTCTCCTCAAACACAGCTTTCCTATACTTGTTCCATAAGCATCATTACTCTCAGTATCTCTGTATTGTGTATAATGTCTTTTTCCAGTGTCCTCTCATCCTCCATTTTCCTTTCAATCACGCAGATACGGTTTCTTGGTTATCTGCTTGCTTTCTTAATCTGCTTATTTCCTAAACTAACTTCAATATTGTCTTCTTGTCGCTTTCTACCTAATTGTTCATTTACTTCTAAAACAACTTTTCAGTAAATATATTTTACTTCTACCTCGTTCTTAAAGCGCACGCGTGTGTGTGTGTTTGTATGTTCCAAATGTGCACACATTAGCGTACACAGTAATCAATGTTGTTGAAAATACGCTCATTCGCAGATACGAACAGGAATGTCTGTTCTCCTTTCTGTCGGACTTGTTCGCGGTAAACTTTGGAAAGAGAGCAGGAATATGTTACAAAAGCATTACATTTTTTCAGGAATACAGACAGTGTCGTTGGATTGGTACGCTTGTCAGCCATAATTATTTATGATCCATTTTCTTTGAAGGGATGGCTACATTCTCTCTTGTGTTACACGGAACACTACTGTATAATGCAGGGGCCAGACTCTGTGGCGCAGGGATAAATATCTATATATATCATAATATGTGGACTTACATCCAATTGCTCTCTAGTGTCCACTGTAATATTAATAAGAAAAGATACTTTACTGGGATAAACTTTCGTAAGTAATGGTAAAGTATGTATGAAGTAATACATAAGCCAAGTGGATATTATCAATATATAAGTAAAATTTGGTATGAAACCACCCATTTAAGATTAATACTTAAGAAGCATTGCTATGAATTACTATGATAAACCACATATGCAACAAGGCATGTACTAGCTTGTGATGCATTTGCCTCGCGCACAAGCTTATTGCAAAGGGACAGAATATAGTCCCTAAAATGCTTAATAAATCAAAGCCACAATATAGAACATCTGATAAGAAGGCAGCATTTATTGATTCTATCAATTATGTTTCTATGGTAAGAGTTCGCAAGTTCCCAACGTGTGATCTGCACCAAAACCATTTTCTAATCAAATTTTATCTTTATATTCATCACCATTCAAATGGGTTAACCTCATTCCTGTTAATAACCTTTAGGATTGCATGTTACAAGGGTGAAATGCTGATGATAAATGGTATAACATATTCTTAACTTTCATAACAGCGTTTGCACAGAAGTACTTAGGAAAATTATTCTTTTATAGTTGCCCATCAAGGCATAACAGAAGCAGGAACGGTGAAAAACTAGAATTTCTATTTTTATTTTTTTCGTAATTTCTCCTTATCATTCTCCTTTTCATCACAGGTTTATAGACTGGCATGAGAGTTAATCTCGCAAAGACAAACATTTTTTAGTCAACCTAAAAACTGCTACATTACCGAGGATGATTCGGAGATTCTTTCATTCGAATCGTAGTAAACTGCTGCCGACTCCTGGTGACCCCCCGAACCCTATCACTACCATGGAGGTGCTTCGCTCATAGGAATATCATTCAGAAATGGGAAGAATGATGCAGAGATTGCTGTTTATACATCCTACACTGGTTCATCAATTACGTTAAACTGATTCGAAAATTCTTTCATCTGTTCTTATTCCAATCATGGTGTTCGAGTAGGTATAAACAGAACGTCAGGTCACAGTTTAGATACACTCTGAATATCATTTGACTTTCTATATTTAGTGTGCTTTTGTGTGTAAGTATCAATGACATTCAGTAGTATAACACATAATTTCATGATTACGAACCTATCTTGTTCATTTTATTACTGAGAACAACGATTCTTTTCCATAGTTTGAAGATTCATTGATAATGAAGCTAGCGATACAGTTATACAGCTTTTATTGCTAAGAGAGAGAGAGAGAGAAATGTGTGCATTTCCATATCTATGTATAGATCCATCTATACATATGAAACCCTTTCTCTTAGGAAATCCTTCCCTCCCGTTTTTACTTTTTCAAAAAAAGGAACAGAGAACGTGGCCAAGTGAGGATTTTCCCTCTAAGGCTCAGTCCTCTGTTCTTAACGCTACCTCGCTGAGGCGGGAAATGGCGAATATGTATGGAAAAAAAATAAATATACATAGGTTGCCACAACTGAAAGTTTGTTTTGGGTTTTGATATTCTTTCAGGGCACGGAGGGCTCCAACAATTCAGACGTGTTCCATTACTCTCCGATACATTCGTGCTTACATCTCGGTCTAAAAAAGTTTTTTCCCCCAAACATCCCAAACTTTGAATTCCCTACAGACTCACCGTCCACCCCGTATCTTACGGACGGATTCCATTTGCTCAAACACTTCAACAAAATACAATATTCCCAGCGATGTTTACCCTCATCTTTTTACACACTATTCCAAACTTCTATAAATGTATATACAGTTCTTCTGGTGTTGCACTATAGAGAAGTACCAAATGCAATGTAAATACTAGTATCTCTTTGGCTCGTCATTCCCGCTCCCTTTCCTCGAAATTCCACCAACAAGAAATCATTCAGTGGAGCTTTTATATGTAGCAATGATAGCATCCTTAGTTCTCATGAGGCTTTGGTATACTTGATTGTCAACGGGTGAATGACTTCAAACAAACTAGAAATAGAACTAGAACTGCTCTAAGTCAGTTTGGATGAATGGGTTAGGAGAAACTTACTAAAATGGAAGATGGAAACTGAGAAAGTGTAAGAATTGCCTCGAAGACTCTTGATGTTGTGCGAGAGACACTAGCAACAAGACACAGAACAAGCAAGCACGGCACAATGTCTGGCTCCATTCGTCTTGAAAAATCTTTAATTGATAACTGACTCATGGAGGTCATGTATGGTGAAGTGCTTTACTTTAAGTAAAATAATTTCCTGGAGCAGCCGGTTATGCGAACATGTTCAGAACGATCAGTTTAGTAGTTAGAGAAAACGTAACATTCTTATGCTATCGCTATAAAATCCACCGTACGTCATATGTGTGTACGATTATTTATTATGAATTCTGTATGAATTATTTCAACTCTCACTTTTGTGCAGAGTTACAGTCACTGCATTTCTCCTGTCACTTGGTATGCAACTTTTACTACATGCTGTCACACTCTCGTGGTACGAAAGCATTTGTATACCACCTCACTTCATCCCAGAACATGCCCTCAGTTCCCCCTCTCCTCTCGAGGGCCATTAACACATTTCACGTTTCAAAAAAATGAAAAATGGTTTATATTTGTTATCTTTACTTTCGCGATCTCCACCCAACGCTATCCATTCTTGTTCTCCGTTTCCGAGATTAAGGTCAAAGATTTATCAACATTCTTTATCACGTGTTTTATATATGGTCATATCTTTTTTCCAGTCTCTTCATCACCCCTTCTGTGCCATTGTACCACAATACAAGTACAATTCTTATCTCTGTAGGAGCGTCTTTTCAGCTTTATCTTTTGTCATGAGAAGGCTGCCTCAAGTATCTTTACTTTCTAACGCATCTGATATCATCTAATGGCAGCTTTGGCTTTCTTTGTTTCTTTCGAACATGTGTTCATTGGTTCGTTGTTTTTCAATCACTTCTCAGTGTTCCACTTGCCGAATCAACAACAAATACCAAGTCTTTTCATGATGAATATCTTCATTTCAATATTACCTTATTTCCTTCCTTCATTACCAACATTTGGTAAAAATACACCGAAACCTCTCCAACACATCTCGTCAACTTCAACATCTCATCTACAGCTTTCGTAATACACCTCCCGGACTCTCACCATCTATTGATACATCACGCACTCTTTTTGCCTCTCAGACCTCTCGTTATTGTTCACATCTCTCACGGTCCATCTCTCCTGTTATTGTTCACCTCTCTCACGGTCCATCTCTCCTGTTATTGTTCACCTCTCTCACGGTCCATCTCTCCTGTTTGCCTGTAGCTTATTCGAGGTAACTTGATCATATACACTGCCTGCCTGTTGGTTTGACAAACTCGTATGAAAACTCTGTTCTCACGTCCATCAATTGTACATACCTCTGTTGCCCTTTTCAGTTCTTTGTATAATCTATACAAATATAGAGTCACTTTTTCTATTATTATCAAAGGAATACGATGGAAATCAAACAGCATCAGAGTAATGGATACTAACGAGGCTGTTTGTGATAGGGGAAAAGAACAGAAGCATATCTTAATGTGGTAAAAAGTAAACGAACTACATTCTAAATCTATGTATCGCATTTATGTGTCGCAAACTGTACTGATTTATCTTCGAGGATACACAAGTAATTTTTCTTTATGTAATAAGGAACAGCTTCTGGGTGATGACTATTTATCCCTTAACCTCACATGCCTCTCAACAAGCTTAATGTTTCTCACGGTTGATAAATGAAAATCAAATGCTTTTACTGAGAGATGCCATTATGACCCCTGCATAAAGGAGAGGTGACTGCTCCGCCACACAGATAATGGAAGATGCCGAGGGCAAAGGCATCTACCATCTCCCTCTTCACTTCCCCGAACGAACACACACACCACTAAGCAGATGAAAAGGCTAGGCTGGTAGAGAGCATTGGTGGCCATATTACATTAAGATTCTTTTTTTATTCGAACGTAAAAGGGGAGGAAGATACGAAATTTCTGCAGTGAATTCTGGATCTTCTTTCTTTTCCTTCATCTTAAAATTTCTCATTAACGGAGAGAGAGAGAAGGGGGGGGGGGCATTTGCACTAACAGTCTGATTTTAGTAACTTTTTTTCAGGTACAGTGACTGGTATTGCCAGAGTTTACCGATCGAACTACTTTAAATGGATCATTTCATTTTGTTTGTGCTGTAATATTAATTTCTAGCGCAAGTGTTCCTTTAATAAAAAGAAAAGTATTTTTAGTTTACTGAGTAATTTGTCAAATTCTGTAATCTTGCTGGAGTTATTACCTAAGCCCCTGACTGCGCAGAAATTCTTATTATTATTAGTAGTAGTATTATCATTTATGCCTAATTGTTTTTCTCACCTTAACGAGGTAGCATAAGGAAAAAAAAAGAACAGTTATTTTCTTGCAGTATAATGTCTTGAAATTAGAGTTAACCATCCACAGCCTAGGACACACCCACGTAACCGCTTCACTGTTATTATTATTATTATTATTTTCTATTACTATTATTATTATAATTATCATTATTATCATTTTTATTATTATTATTATTATTATTATGCATTTCAGGCACGTAGAAGAACTATTCCCATTCTCTCTGAATTATATTTCCATTTTATTTATAGGTGGCGAGTGACTGGAAAAGAAGAAAAAGAAAAAGAATAAACTTGAGAAGGCGTGAGGATCAGAAGACCACGAGCCGAGCGTCGAGGGTGCTCAAGGCGTGGCCTCGCGGTGGTGTCTTGGCCGGCTCCTCCTCCTTCTCATCCTCCCATGTCTCGATAATGAATAAAACCCAGAGGTTCCTCCTGCGGGAACTCGAGCCAAAGGCCGGCCGGGTTATGCCGCGGCAACGGTCAACTTGTTATCGATCTGTTATGCTCTGCGTTATCATATTCTATGGCCGGGTACCGTTCAGGGTACGAAACGACGTTGTTGGTTTTGTTGTCCCCGACTGAAAGCTCATTGATTATTGACGATGGTGGGGTTGGGTTTGCAACGAATCTCTCATAAATCACGTAAATAATACATGTTCCCAGGTTGAGAGCTGCCATGTTTTAAAGGTGACCTACTGAGGGTCGGCTTGGCCACGGGGAAGAACCAACGGGGTGACTGCCTGGGTTTCTCGGTGCCCGAGCGGTTACACCGAGCTGTCTGGTGTGCACTTCCCCAGGCGTGGTGCATAGTGATTTGCAGGTGCCACATGCGTGCGGCAATAGCCCTGAAAATGAGTGCTTGATTACTGGTTTACGCCAATGGGTCTGACATCAAGGGACACGCCTTGTCCAGTGATCTTCCTAACCCTATATTTATGTATGACTTAGGTGGCTACTTTTCTGTGTGCATGCGTACATATACTACTTTTACACTCGAGTTAATTCCAACACCATAGCTCTGTTCGAAGAGATATTTCCAGAGTCAAAGCCATACTAAAAAAAAGAAAAAAAAAAGACGCAAACCCTAACATGAACTATGAAATTTCCTGATAATACTTTGATGAGAGACGACTGAGTACTTCAGAACTCCTAAGATTCTTTTTCAGAGTGAAAAGTTCAACAGAAAATATGGAGGTAAAAAGTGTATATTACAAAAAATATGCAAGGAAGTCTTGAACACAAAGTGCACCTCTTGCATATCATACTGAGGGCCTACGGTGCTAAGAAAATCCCATTGTGTTCTAAGAGGCCAGTGAACTTCACCCGGAATATCCTTCCTCAACAAATTAAACACAATCTTATCTTCATTTAGTGATTCCTCAGCCGATATGGCGTCATTTAAGTAACTGTTTAACTATATTGTACCATAGTCACGGCTGCACCGTTCCTTGTATTTAATCTTCAACAGACATCCATTCAATAACTGACTGTAATTTAAGTTGTTTTGTTAAATATGTGCGCATGTGTGCCTTTCATCTCATATTAAAGTCTAGCTGAACGCTGTTTGTTGTCACAAAAATCAAGCACAGCATCCGAGTGACTGCCTTGAGTCTGCCTTCACCAGCCTGCCGGCTCTTCCTAACGCAGTGCTCATATATTCTGAGATTATAATACCGAGAGAAAAAAATGGAGGGATGGTAGCTTCATGATTATACCCAGTGCCCTAATGAACATGGTGTGTGTGGGTGTGCAATGTGCCGTCTGTTTGTCACGACAGGTTTTACGACCAAAAATGAGTTATCTCGACAAGATTGAACATAGATTTGTGGTATTTAATATGCTTTATGGCTACAGGTAACGAGGTTAAGCCAGAAGAAAAGGTAGTCCACTAAAGACAAGATTTTACCTTGGCACAAGAATCGATGAAAGGAAATTCTTTTGTAACCTGTTCTCAGTACACAGAATATTCTATCTTTAGTTCCCCACCTTCCAAACCACCATCCACCATTCCTCATCACTCATCTCTCCCGCTTCATCTGGTCCAGGGCTTCCTAAACTAGGGGGTTACGACCCCAAATGGGGTCATGAAGCTGGCTTGGTGGGGGGAAGGGGAGGTGGGTCGAGAACCGTTCTCCCGACGAGCGTAAAGCTCGGTATTTGGGGTCATGAGAGGGACAAATCATGAATTTTTGCGGGGACGCACACGGAAAAGTTTGGCAAACCCTGCCAATGTAGTTCGTACGAGCCTGTAAAAGTTCATGACGTAAGCATGAACGAAGATAATTTTTCCTATTTTTTTTTTAATACATTATTCATAAAATGCCATTAAATTCTGCAGGTGGAACACACACCCCCTCCTGCTTGGTACTTATTGCACCAGAATTCCACAAATGCGTTGGCCGAGGTAATTTCCATACGACAGTTAAATAAAACATTTTCAGCTATATACTGAAATGAGAACCATACTTTCTATACGAAAAAAAAATTAAAATTATTCAAATTTTGTTTATGTAAATGAAATATCTTTACAGAACCTAAAGTTATGGCGACAGTTAATGTCTGGATCAGTTGCCATAATAGTTCTACGCTTTAGTTTTAGTCATACAGGCAGACAAACAGGTGTTCTCCGAAACTGAATATGTAGATTATAGTCGTTTAGTCACCCCTCATAAGATTTGTTTCTCACTCTGAGAATCGTCTTGGTAGCTGGACGCTTTACAATCTCCCCTTTCTGTATGTCTTTTTCAAAGTTCGATTACCAAAACTGAGCACAATATTCAGGATGGGGATTGAGTATAATGATTTCTCTAGACTTAATTAGATTCGAAAGCACTACCTATGAAACCAAGAATTTCATTCTTATTCTTTACTACTGTGCAATACTTATTTGGCTTTAGGTGTCCAGGCTAGGATATATATATATATATATATATATATATATATATATATATATATATATATATTGGGATGGCCTTGATAAGGGCCTCAGCTACCCATGCCGTCTTAACTAACATAAACAAAATGTTTTTTATTTACTCTATAGCTCAAGAGAATTTATTTTGTTGCTTGAAGTCTTGTTTTACAATCGATATATAGTTTTTCCATTTAGCTATATTACAGTTAATTTGCAACCTATAAGTCGAGAGTAGCACTCTGTTTATATCAGTCTGACGCTGCGAGTGTTCAGTTCAGTTGTATATACATTTCTCAGCGCAGCTTCATCTGCCAAGTCTAATATTTTACAGTGCAGTCCCTGTAAATAGCACTAATGTACAGGAGAAAAAGAAATGATCCCAAGACCGATCAGTCTAGTACATCACATGAATAGTCTAACTAACTATCTGGCCACCGAATTACAACACCGACTATATCACGGGACAACTTTTGCTTGACTTAACTTTTGATGTGGAATTTCAGTCGGACGCTTTTTGAAAATCTAAATAGAAGATATCAACTTTTTTGCTGTCATCATACGTGTTGATTGTCATAAATAATTAAATCAAGATCTTGATGTCAAATGAGCGAATTGATCGTAAACCTTTGCTCTCTCTTACGTTCATTCCTTCCGCCGAAGAGTTACCAGCTATGAATATTTTCTTTTTATATCTACAACATTGAGCATTATTTGGAATTCTAGATGTTTGTATCTTTGATTTCTATATTTTTATATTGAAAAATCTATTTTTAAAATTCTGCAACGTTATGAGAATTAGTTACTTCCTCACGTTAAAATGCGATTCCAGCTCATTCTTCCGGGGTTTCGGCTGGCTATATATGTGTGTGTGTGTGTTTGTGCGTGTTGAGCGCCAGAAAATGAGCAAGTTATTTTCAGTTTTACGGATCTTAAAGGTACGTGATAAAGATATTGTGAATTCATTCATTATATCTTGTCCCTTTGCAATCATACATTCGGATAATGTAAATAGCCTAGAAAGATTCGTTACTTATTTATCCAGATGTCATACCATAATAAGGGCTGTTTATTGAGTTATCAAACTAAAGCCAAAACCAGTACCAGCGCAAAGTAATGTCATTAAATGGTCAATACGGCGTAGAAATATCCGACAAACAAGTGCTCTGAAAATTTACCCAGGTAATTGGATTGTTTCGTCACCCCTAAAGTTTTATGGGTCCAGGATTAACTTTCTTTAATCAAATTATATGGGAATTGACCTGCAAGTGCCAGGGAAATATATTTTAATGTACGTGCATGTAACAGAATGTCGAGCTAGTTTTACGAAATGTCAGATTAGGTCTATGATAGTGCACTAGGATGTGATGTGATGTAGTAGTATTAATATTTTTATGAGAAGCTTTAGTGATATGCCAAATTATGTAAACAAATTCATTTTTGCGGGGTCTCAGGGAACTTTAGTGTGCAAGGATGGTATGTTCGTTTGTGCAATAAGTCTTGCTAGTGTGGTCATGTGTGTAAAGTGAATAAGTAAAGTGTAAGCATGTGTACTAACGTGTACTAAAATGTGTAAGGTGTGCTAGTGCAAAATGCGTAGCAGGGAGTTGGCTTTACTAGTGCGTATGAAATAGGTTGCCCACGTAATGTGTGTGTGTGTGTGTGTGGGGTAGAAGCCTTGTCAGGTAGGGATCTCAAAGGTGTGGATATTTATTTGTTTCATCGCATTCTCTAATGGCTTAATCGTTTTACAATACTGAAGAAATATGATAATCATAAAAACACATTGATATGTTACAGGTCTTACAGAAAACTCGTAGCTTCTGCGGGCACACACACACACACACACACACACACACACAAAAGATAGAGTGGGGTTAGAGGTTGTGTGAGGAGAACTCGAGCTCATATATCTGTTATATTCCAGTAGAGAAATGTTTCCTGGACGACAAATGTAATTCTAAACATCTTTTAATTATGTTGAAGGATTTTACTTATACAAGTTGGTTGTTTTTACGGTTATTCAGTCACCTGGGTATGTTGTACATGCTTATTTCTATCATTTTATGTGTAACATAAAACCCAAAAAGGAGAATACATAGATAAATAAATGAAGATGATAGGTAGAATAAGCCTAGAAACACACATACGAATTAGGGTTGTCCTCTGTGTCCCATCTCACATATAACTTTTCTAACGCTAGAATCCCAACAGAAAACGGCGAAGCCCCGTCATTTTCATTATCCTCACATCATCAGTTTTGAAAATCTCTTCTAGGAATTCTAGGTTAGGTTAGACGAGGCTGATTTCGTTGGTGTTACCGGACATCGCTTGGAGGTCACCACTGAGGTTTTATCGTCGTAAATGGATTGCGTTAGGTTTTGTCACTACACTTTTTGGCAGATAATTACATTGAACCTCACATTCTCTATGAATTTTTGATGATCCAGACCCCGGCTTTTCTAAGTGGCAGAACAGACATGGAAATAACGTTTTGCCAGACTGTGTTGTGCCCTGTCATGCAATTTTACCGCGAGAAATGACAAATTACGGCAACATTGCCGCAAAAACGCGGGTTAGTTAGGTTAAGGTCGGGGAGGAGCTTTGCAAAGCGTGTATAATTGGGAACTTGCTTGTATATTACTTGTAGATGTCATGATGTTTTAGCAGTGTATGCGGCTAGTTGTGTATGTGTGTGTGTGGAAGAAGGCTTCTCAGCGTAGTAATCACGTTACTAAACTTGTGGATTGATTGGTTAATTTTGCATTGAGCCTTCAACGCCAAGTTATTAACCACCGTTCGAAAAATTTTGAATACATTTCGTGTCTAGCTCCGTTTCTGGCCCTCGTTGTAAGCTTCTTATATATATATGACGCGTCTTCGGCATCAAGTGTTTATATGCAAGTTGTTTGCGGTAGTGAATATGCAGATCAAATGTCTGTGATACGTAGCCTGTGTGTGTGTGTGTGTGGAGGGGACGTAATATCTAGCTTGGATAGGGAGCCTATGTGACGGATGTTGTCAGCGCGAGTGAAGTCTGTATGTGACGCGTCGTTGCTGTAAGGAGCCTCCGTGCGGGCGTGAATCCGAGGTGGCGCTTGTGTGTTGACTCGGGTTACGTGACGAATATCAGCGCTGATGACATTGCTCGTGTGTGCATCACGCTTATGGTCTTGAGCTTTGATGTGAAGTGTTTGCGGTGGTGTTGGTGCGGCGGCCACTCTGGCTCTCTAGTAACGAGTTTGCTTGCGTAGTGTCTCTGATGAGCAGATTGCGTGTGAAATGTCCGTTTAAGTACTAGATTTTTTTTTTCCCCTGTAGTTTCCGTGATAGCGTTTGTGCTTGTGCAGTATTCCTCGTTCGTATGTTGGATATTATTCTTGCTTGCTTTTTTTTTGGGGGGATGGGCTTTTTGCTTTCGTATAGCAATGTAAATGTTGCAACACTTCTGGGACATTGTCTGTTCTTAGAACAGTTATCATATTACACTGTGTATTGGGGTTTGCTTATGCACATATGCATGTTTGGCGTGCTTTCGCGCATGCATTTTTGTTGCCGTACTGTGATAACGCGCGTGCATGAGTGCATGGATGTATGTTGATTCATGGCACTGTGCTTGCATGAATTTACTCATGTTCTTACATGTAACGTTATGCTAGTATGCTTGCATGTACATATTTGCATGTATATTGCCGTTATAGAAGTATACTCGTATATGCATCGTTTTACTTGGCGCCAAGCAGGCTTGTTCGTTGGGCGAGAGTTTTAAAATATTGTGAGCGAAATATACCACAATATGAGCGTAGGTGGGTGAATTATATCGAAGTGAACGTAAACTGGTTGAATTATACCATGAGCTGAGCGTAAGCTGGGCGAATTATATAATGAGCTGAACGTAAGCTGGGCGAATTATACCATGAGCTGAACGTAAAGCTGGGGCGAATTATATTATGAGCTGAAAGTGAGCTAGGGCGAATTATATTATGAGCTGAAAGTGAGCTGGGGCGAATTATATTATGAGCTGAAAGTAAGCTGGGGCGAATTATATCATGAGATGTACGGAAGCTCGGGAAAATTATATCATGCGCTGAACGTAAGCTGGGCGAATTATATCATGAGCTGAGCATTAAGGTGACCGAATTAGGTGATCCACGCAAACTGAGCGAATCTTAACAACTGCTGAGCATAAACGGGGCGAGTCTTGTTCCGTCCTTCGGCTGGTGTTGATCAGGTCATCCATATACATATATACGTATGTCCAGAATCACAGCTTTTAAGGCAGTGTTGTCTCTCATAAATCCATTTCGCATCTCACTATCTGAAGGTGTTCATTTATCTTCAGGACTTTGAAAGATTTTAGTGATTCAGTAACTATACATTTGCTGCCAAAACAGTTTATTAGATATGTTGTGAAGGAACCGGGGTTTGCGATCCACCATCACGACCGGCTGTTAAGTCGTCCTAACAACCAGATCGTCGCTGGTTCAGTACTATTAGTTACCCCTGTTATTCCTCTGGTGGTGCTGATGCTGTACGGATTCCGCGTAGGAGGAGGACGACATTAGTTGGGGGTCTGATGTTAAGCATATTCTAAAGCTAATCTGCATACACGGAGGAAATTGTAATTTTAAGCAAATTTATTCAGGATGGAGAGAGAGTGGAGCGAGAAATTCAAATTCGGACCTAATCGCTGTGGAGCTATATTTCGACCGCCGAAAAATTTAGAAAATTAAAAAATTCGCTTAGGAAAATTCGATGACACTGAATAACTCGAGAGGTGCATCGACAAAGGATTTTACAAGTTTGCTTTCTCCCATAAGAGAAAGTTTCTGAAGCATCGGTGAGGTGATCCAATTCTGCGTGAATCCTCGAGGGGAAAGGCAAATATCATTAGAGTTAGCCAGATAATGAACTCGTGGGCTAGACAAAGGAATGTGATCGAGTTTTGCCTTTCAGTACCTGATGCATCCTTTATCGGCCCTCTGTGTTGATACCCCGGACGAGGTTCTCTGTCGATATTCTTAAAGCAGATGGGAACAGTTGGCTCAGATGAAGAGAAGCATCGGATAAACGCCCTTATGCCCTCGACTTGCGTCATGTCCTTTTTCCATTCTCCTTTTTCCTACGCTAGACACAGGCAGGTAGATAGACCCCTTCGGATCCTGAACTGCACACATGGGGCTACCGGACTCCGTCTTTAAAAGTGATAACACCGGGAAAGGGAAATCGCCTCCAGCGAACACTCATCTTCGTCAATGGACGGAAAGGAGAACAGCTTCCTCGAGGACACTCCGACCCCCAAACGAGCTCACCTTCCCTTGCTCCTGCGTGGTGCGCAGCCTTGAAGCTGCAGGAGCCAAATAACAGGGATCCTAGGGATGCAAAATTAACTATCTTATGATTCAGAACAATTGTTTTACATTACAGAACGTTTACTCAAAAATTCAAAGGACTGCAAACAAGGGCAGACAGAGCACTTGGTCCTTTCGTAGTAACAGAAGAGGTCAACAACACAGAGACTAGTGTGGTAAGAGAAGGAAAGGGAACAGGTGACTTCTGGTAAAATATCTGTAGACTTAGATGTTTAAGGGTGGCATCTGTATTACGCCTTGCAATCCGCATAGACCATGTCTCACAGGATTACTAACAGTCTGACCTTCCGGGCAAGTAATTCCACCGAGGATTATCTTTTTCTAAGTAACTCCATTGAGGATTATCTTTTTATAAGTAATTCCATTGAGGATTACCTTTTTCTAAGTAATTCCTCTGAGGATTTTCTTTTTCTTTCTCATTCCCACTAACTCTTGCGATCTACGCTACTGGGCGTAGACTCAGCCACTGTACTTGACAAACAAAGCGTTTACGTGACGAATGTCTCACGCATCATTTTTTGTTACGTACGTTGAGTCCTTTTTTGTTGTTGTTGTTACGTACGTGTCATTAGGAGTACATAACCCCCTTCATCAATGGCTTGTCTGCCTGCCTAAGTGTGGTCCAATTTCACGCTGATTTCTAGATTATAAACATGAGTGTAATTCTTGGCTTCGTTTTTCGCTAGTTTCTGCTGTTTTTGTATGCCTCTTCTCTTCAACAAATAGCCAGTGGGTCTTCTGCTACGCTGTAGTTGCTTATCTCCATCATTCTAAATCCATTCTGGATAAATGTTTAGCCATTGCATGCATTTTGGGTGACAGCCTTTCCAGCGATCGTGGCTGCAGGTTAATTCTTCCCGTTACTTACTTGGCCAGATAGTGTGGCGAGCCAGTGCTGGGCTTTCCCTTTGCTTGTGGTTACGCCCGGGGTGAAGCGTAGCTTCCGCGAAGACTGCGAGATCGGAGTGAAATCTTGTGGAACAGCTTTCCACTCCAAGGGAGTCTATCGTTTCCACCGCTACTGATTGTAGGACAGCAGCCCTGAAGCTGCAGGAACACCTGAAGAAGGGGTCGTTGCGGTCACACAATAATAAATGATCCTGGCGACGAGACATATTGTTGATGCGCGTCGCTTGCAAATTAAGGCCAAAAGGCATACGTCCTGGATGCGTCGCATGATCAGAAATGAAGACTTAGTCTGTAAACACGACCGTGTAGGATGCCTCCTTTTTAACCTACGTAGAGTCTACAAAAGTTTGGCCACGGGGCATATATATAAATAACATTCTCTGAACCGAGGGGGCGATGCATACTCATAACGTATACACACGCCCAGTTCACATAACCGGGAGATATACATGACTCATGTGGGGTGAAATCACTGGAAGCTTGGGCTTCTTCGACATCTGTTGTGGAGTTTGACTTTAAATGCCCTCACAAATATTTGCATAAAGAACCCGTGTTGAAAGAGAATGTCGTTCTGTTCAACAGTTTACTGTCTCACTGCGGTGACTGTCTGTCGATGAGGAATAGACTATTTGGGAGCAGAATTTAAGGAAAAATAGTCTATAACAGCAGCTTCACAGTGGAGTGCACGAGAGTTACAGAAATCCTTCGGCGCATTGTAGGGCAAATTATCTTCATTTTCATCGTCCCGAGTGCTTGTGAAGTGAAATTCTAATAATGCTTATAATTCCCGGTAAATTATCCCCTGGCAAACACTCATTGCGGCACTAAATAATTGGTCCACTAGAATGGTTGCGGCCCAGATCTCGTACAGTATATTTTTTCTTATAACTTTCATACCATTTATCCATATTTCACACAGCTGGAGCAGGATATGCTAATGTACATTCAGGGGGGGGAGGAAATCACCAGAAAAAGCCGCGTGAACGAAAATTCTTCCGGTATTTCAGGGTTCCTTTTGGCTGAGAGCAGTTCTTGATTTCTTGCAATCGGGGGTTTAAACGTCTGGGGAAATTTCTGCTGAAATCTTATTTGCAGTGGTGAGGTTTTTAAGTTGCTGAGGGGCTCATTACCTGGTTGTGTGTGAGAGAGAGAGAGAGAGGTTTTACGTCTGAGAGGGAGAGAAGGAGGGGGCAATGCTGCCCGTGACAAAGGTGAGGTCGAGTGAGGGTTATGGTGACAGTAATTCCCACACACACACACACACACACACACACACAATAACAGGCGCCCTTAATGGCAGGCCCGCCTTCCCACCACGTATGACCACCACAGGAAGTAAGTTGAGGATCAGTATGGCGTGAAACCTGCCGATAATAATGTATATATTTTACGGGCGACATGATTTAACTGTATGCGAAACACGAGCGCACTCCTGCTCTTCTATATAAGTTGGTCATAAAAAAAACAAATATTTTATCATCGACCTGATCCATTTTCTATACGAACTAATTAATTTTCGCATAGAAAACTTCTGACGCGACTAAACAACAGGATGTTTGACATGGACTAATCCGACCAGATGTGGCCAAACATGACCTTCCCTGACCTAAGCTGGACACAGTTTTATTGGCTTAGCTGATGTTGCGATTCTTGGTTAAGCTTTGGTAAGTTCATTTCGAATTAGATTTAAGTAAGTTTGGTTTCATATCCTCGTGTGTGTGTGGCTATAGTCGATCGCACTTAGATTGAAATAGTCCGTCTATATGATGATTCAGAAGTCATAAAAACATATTTTGTTCTACAGAAAATATTAATTTTAGGCAGAAATGTCTACTGTAACTGAGACTGGAAAGTGTTTCTTTTGGGACACTTTGAAAATCAATAGAGACATTATGTAGGAAGGATTATGGGAGGCCACCAACAGGCCTTCAAATCACGTGTGGTTATCCTGCAGAAGGACTGAAGATAAGGCACCGAGATTCATCAATAATGAAAAATAACCACACGCTTAAAAGACTGTAGACAAGCGGTAACGACGTGGCAAAAATCCCATCGGCACTGGTTTAACAACGAAGACAAACTACAGACGTAATTAAGGACTAGAGAGGAGCGCAAAATTGGGACTGTACAGCTGGTTTCCTCAAAGCCTCAAGCACACAAATCCTGCATCAATCCACATAACGAACAGCTGTAAACCTAGCTTAGCTTAGCCACTGAGCCAACACACAGCATCACTTCACACACACACACACAGTAAGCCTGGGGATATGTAAATAAGGCACCAGAAATACATATTCAACAAACTACTAACACAAACACACACACACACACACTTCAATGGACCTACACCGCACACACACACATTCTTCCACTCTACAAATATCTTTTGCTTTCAGTCTTTACCTTCCCTGACCAGAGTTTTCTCTTTCTCCCTCCTCAGAGCACAATAGGAAAAAGAGAGGGAGACGAGAAAGAGACTGCGGAGCCAAGGGGATTGTGAGAAGCCCTGGCCTGTTTGCCCGGGGTAAGGGAGACCTCGCCTCTTGTCCTAGTTAAGGTAAACAAAGCAATAGAGAGGGACAGGAAATCTTTTTCTCGTAGTAGTTAAGATGGGATTTCTTAGCCTCCATCTTCGCTAAATGGAGGAATTTATATTACGGTTTTACTAGCATGTATTTATCACTGTTTCTCAGTTGCTTTACGATAACTCTACTCTAAGCGCTAACAGGAATAACAGGCAAATGTTGCTGTCTCATCTCATCAACGCACCACGAGACTACAGAAGAAAACTTCACACAAATATTTCCTTTTTGCTACAAACTGACATATCACAGTTTAAATCTACATTTATATGTGTAATATCTGACCTGATATAAATACTGCTAATGGTTTGACATTGTCGACTGAGAGGGGCGATTAACTGCCATTGTTATATAGAGTAATTTTAGCAATAATAAAGTCAAAGGAAACACTACACAATTAACACTTTGCCAGTGATTATTCTTCAAGACAAAACATTGAAAAAAAGAATCGTAATTCGGTAATACGTTAAAGAAACTTAACCTTCAATGGATTTAATTATCAGTATATAGATTTTCTCATCCCGCAATCCCCAAGAAACATTTACAGTTTGTGAGAATAAAGGATACAGTAATTTCTAATACTCGACCCTTTGAAAAAGACAACGTGTGTATACGAGGAGAGGAAGGGAAGGCAGGGAAGCAAGCGAGCAAGGAAGATAGCCAGCAGGGTAAGTGGGAAGGGGCAATGGCACAGGGACAATGCTGGGAAAAGTGTCAAGTAATGAATGGGAAGGAATAAGATTTCAAACGACGGGGGCAAAAGAATACAAGGAAGGTGGCAGAGAAGAGGATGGTAAAGAAGGTGGTGATGAGTGGTTGTTGATGTGAGGTACACGGAAAGTTGCATGGAAGATAACAGGGAGGGAATCGGCAGGGAATGTGACAGGGACGGATGTAGGGAAAGGTGCCAGTCTAGATGTGAGATTTCACCAGAAATGGCGAGAGACAATGACAGATTTTTAGGTATATGTGGAGGGGACGTCTCATGGATATAAGCTAAAGGAGGTATTAAACCTCTTTAAGATGTGAAACCTTTATTACTATTTAAGGTACTGTCTGATGTCTGTACGTTTTGCTATGTGACAGAGACTTAGTATTTCTATATCCAGCGCTAACAGGCTATGACTTCGTACGCTCTTTTATCGTGACACCAATTGACTTTAAATGTATTCAACGTGTATGGTACGGGGTCACGGCTTTAGTGATCACTCAGCTGTTGATAGCTGTTGAATACATCATACACGCATGCATACATAACTGCGGATGATCTCACACAGACACCATAAATGTAAATGACCGAAAGCCAAAATCTTTGTGATGCTGACTTGACATCAGTACGTTCATGGTGGTGACTTATAAACAGATAACGTTTTCCATGGGTGAAAACTAACAAAGACGCGATGACCGGACACCAGCTTCGAAAACCGACACTCTCATGATAATGAGCCACTGCACCAGTACCGTTATCATTTTTGTTGCAATTTGCACAGAGAGAGACATCACGGGGTACGAGACACACACCTTGCAAATAAAATAACAACGCGACGCTTCTCGCGATATCCATGAATGCCAGGGCGTGCACCAAGGGGACGAGATCCCATTATGTTTGTCTCTTAACTTCCCACACACACACACACACACACGACGCCTAAGCCACCAGGCCTTGCCCAGGCCACTTCTGGGAGACCTCTCCGGCGTTTTAGGCTTGGGGGGGGACGGACGAACCGGGGACTGCCTGCCTGCCTGCCTAACGTAAACACACAGCTGTTCCTGGATCATGACAGGAGGGGTCATTTTTCAAGTGGTGGCGCGAGATGCCCCGTGGGCGGGGGACGGGGGTCCTTCCCGTTATTAAATTTTCGCCAGCCGCGACATGCGGGGAAATGGAAATGTGATACAATTAAGAAACAGTGAAATATATTAGGTGTCTTAGATATGGGTGATGTGGGCGGATGCTGAGATGAGGCTTTGTGTGTGTGTGTGTGGGACATGTGGTGCTATGTGTGTGTGTGGGTGTGTTACGAGGGACATGTTGGCAGTGGGTGAGGACCTGATATGTGTTTGTGTACTGTGGATGAGGATGATACTTGAGGCTGATAGATGAGATAGAGTAGGGGATTAGTAGGGTGGTGGGCAGTGGAAGTGTTACTAGACTGGTTAGCAGTGTAAAACACTACACTCCGTTCACTAATCTTCGTCACAGTCTCTCAACTCTAGCGTTCCTCCTCGTCAGACGTGTAACGAGCTCGGTTCGGGGGTTAACTACTCAGACGTCGTGAGGAGAAGTGAACGCTGCTAGATGGCGTTCATTACACTGACTCTGGCCAGCGCGGTCGTCCTGGAGTTCCCCTGGCAATATCTGAGAGGCCGCTTGCGGTATGGACGGGTTCTTGTCGAGTCTTCTACCAGCAGGAGCAGGTGGTGGGTGTTCCCTCCGGCTCAATAGATATGTCCTGCTTTCATCTGGCCGGCTGGGCAGTCGTAGGTTAGACTGTACGACCGGCCTTCTCATATAGGACCTCTAACCAACCGGCAGCAACGGAACCAGGGAGATCGCCAACCTTCTTTTGCCTCTCCGACGGTGTCTCGGATTCCGACCGCACTCCTGGCATTCGGCACGGGTCCTTTAATATCTCTTATGCATGGTGGGTTTACGGTGTACTAAGAACACTACATACCCAACGGTCGAACAGATGGTAACCCCTCCCCCTCGTCACTGTTACGCCCGCGATGCAGTCCTGAGCAGACGGCGTGTGGGTGTGACGTTACGTTACGTGACGTGACGTGACGCCGCGGTGTCAGGACGACAGCCGAGACTTGGGGACATTCGAGGAAGGGATAGGAACGGTCTCGTGAGATTCGCCAGCACCGCGTCGTTCATGCACACTCGGTTAATCTCGGGAGTATTGCCATGGCGGGTGTGTGTGTGTGTGTGTGTGACCTGGATCCTTCGTTCAGGGCTGGTTCCCTCACTCTTGGACCTGGTCATGTGAGCTGTCGCGTCAGCTTACATTCTTCTTCTTCTTCGACCGCCGCCGGAATAATTTCTTAGGTCGTTCCTGATTCCCTTTTGCGTCCCGTAAGTCCACTAAAAGGTTTGGATGATTGTCTGCAGCCTCACCTTTTTGGGGATAAGCCTTAATGACTCCTTCTTTATCACGTGCTTAAAAGACGGTGCCAGTTAGATGAGTGTGCTCCGGAGCCAACGACCTGACGACCTGATTTTGGGTCACTGCATTAGCTGGACGGACGAATGCTTGATGTCCTGTACGTTTTAGTGGTGGGTGAACTTCTATAAGTGTGTGCAAGTGTTTACACCGTGAACCTAGCTCTACCATATGAGTGTCCATAATTGCTGCGTGTTGTAGAGGACTGGTGGTAGGTACAGTGTGTCGAACGGGAACAGGGAAGCCTGGTCCTGTTTACCTTAAAAGCAGCAGCGTGTTAGGTTAGGGTTGGTGAGGTTAGTGCCATTGATCTGTAAGGACCTTTGCGCCATAATCTTCGTTTCCCTTGTATTCGCCTACCTCCTCAGCCAACTCGCCCACCCACCCCGGCGTAACAACCAGTCACAAGCTATTAATGTGGCTAGCCCTGGCCGAAGCTAATAGCCATGATCAAAGGTCGTCCCGGTCTATAAACACCGACTGAGAAAGGTGGGATCCTGCCCGTCGGAGGCTGGAACCTGAATATACACATTCAGACCAGCGCGGTGAAGGTCGGCTCAATATTCGTCTAGGTGGGAAGTGGATATCTGTAGTGGGAGTGGACGAACTGGGGAACATATGGCAGTGACACGGGTGAGGGCCACACGTCCCTCGCGTGGTATTTGGATGGAACAAGTCAAACGCAAAGAAATAAACCTGAAGGAGGGAGGGATGGAGACTCCCTGACAGTTCTCGGTTCAGGCCAACTGTTAAAGCCGTCTCCGACGGTATACGCTACAGCGGTAACAATGACGATGAATCGAGGCATTTGCAGTCCAGATGAAGAGATAGGACTCTCTCGAAGCACCGACCCAAGCGAATGCCGAAGAACTTCATTCATCGCACTGTCCCACACCGTTAGTTCCCCATTCGAGTCATAACACCACAGGCGGCAGGCGTGTGTGCACACACACATGGCACATCCACTCCGGAGGGATGGTCAACCGCTAAATCGTATCGCAGAGGTGGAAAGAGAGACATCTCTCCTCCAACAGGATTCACCTTCTTTGACATAGCAGGTTTGCCATAGGGCCAATACGTCTCTGCTTCAGGAACCACCCCGAGCAGGCGCTACAGATGGTGGTACGCAAAGAGGAGAGGGAGTTGGGTCGGTGGCAGGAACAACAGAAAATGCACGAGGGGACGCTGGGGTCAACAATAGGAACAGGTGAGCGAGTCGGGGGGATGACAGGGTCAGTAGCGGTAACAGCTGGTGGATGAGAGGAGATTCAGGGTTAGCAGGGGCGACAGAGTGGATAGGGGATGGGATGGTAGGAAGGATGATGTTAAGGTCAGCAGCATTAGCAGGCGAAGGAAAAAAAGAGAGCAGGCATTCAGCAGAAAGGTGGAAGCAAGAACTCACGAGGTCGTAACGACAACAGAAGAAGTGGCAAGAAAGGTTGGACATGAGGTACTACACTGGGAGCATCGGCTGTTAGTGAAGACCGCGAGGCATAGGGTAACGAACAGCGCTGGTGCAGCAACAGCGTGTGGCAGACGAAAAGTAAGAACAGCAACGCTAACAGCAGATGGAACGCGGGAGGCGTATAGTAAGAGGGAGTTGGAGCATGTGATTAACTGGAGGACGGTACATCCAGAATTAGCAGCAATGATGCTTTTAATCATGGCAGGCTTTCAGTGTAATCCAGGTAAATGAATGAATAAATGAGATAAAGAAATAGAACAGAAAAAGCCAAATGGGTTTAAGAATAAAGGCATAACGTAAGAAGTGGATTGATTGGGTTTTCAAACGCTCCAGAGGCATTAGGAGTAATCGAAATGAAATATCGCACAGGGGTTAAAACGGTTCTTAGATACTTAAAAAGATATGGTATGATCACCGACTTTCGCCGTGAAGATTCCGAAGTCCGCTTCACTTACAAATTTTTCGAGAGGTCCTTAGATATTCGTAGCCTGCATTAGAGTCAAAATTAACACATGATTACGTCTTTAGGCCAGAGAAAGACTTGCTACTATACCTGACGAAATTCTAATTGGGATATGTTTCGTCTCTAAGGGGAACATTATTCAAACTCTGCATAAGGGAGCCATACATGATGCAGTTATACACATTATCCATCAAAGCAGCAGCACTGGGGCCGAATTATGTTTCTAATGATAATATAGTTCGGTCGAGTCCATCACAAACCCATATATCTCTCTCTCTCTACCTAGCCTGATGGAAGCTTAGAGGGGTCATTATTAACCTTCAGATGGTTAGGCGTTGTTAATGGATTTGCGCTAATGGACCGACAGTTATCCATCCATACGGTGTCGAGGCCATATAATGGTGCCCTGTAATGGAGCCATGGTCAAAGGAGGAGAAGGTACCGTTAAATCTATTAAGATCATCAACCCTTAAGATTTCTGGGTATGATAATATCTGAAGGACGAGACTCGTAGAAATATCCGCATGAAATAAATAAAGTCTGGAATATAGAGAAACTGTGATAGTTTTGTGAAGGTAAAAGCATTATGAAGGAGTCACTGTTATCATTTTGTGGTATTTTCTTAGGTCCAGTAATACGTATTTTTTAGGGGATACAACTGTAAAAAAATTGAATAGTCGAAGGACACAGCCGCACGGACAAAGCTGTTACTTTCTTTTCCAGTGAGCAAATACCGTAGAAAATCACAAAGGCCCGGCCTTGATGTGGACTTTTGTCCGCGACTGGAGCCTCCAACGTAAAAAAAAGCAAATGAACAAAATGATAGAATATGAAGAAATCGAATATACACTGAAAACAAATCGTACCGTAGTGTACAATTTTCTCTTAGAAATGTATCATAAACTTTGGGGCAGGAATTTATCTTCTTGGCCAATAATCGTAACTTAAACTTCCTTTGTATAGCTGGTCCCGCCCTTAGTTGTGTATCTTCTTTTGAAGGATGTGAGAAGGGAGACTATCCATCCGAACCAGTCACCATCACCAGTCCTGAAGACTAGTCAGAATGTTGTTTTTGTTACAGTTCCAAATCAATCTGTTGACTGTAATCTAAGTTTCTAGATATAATATGCCAATACCGTATTGGCGGGTCTAAACGTTTTTTTAATATTATTATTTCGTGCCGTTGACTTTTCACGTCAATAGTAATTCTTTGGTGAAGAGGACTTCGGCTGCGCTACAAACGTGTGGAATTAGCACCTATTCTAGTAACGTGATGCACTAGCTTTGGCAGCAGATGTAAGACGGGGAAGCAGACTCAAACAGTAGCAGGTATACTGAAGAAACTAGGATCATTCAAGAGATATAGGTGTAGTAAGAAGCCAGAATTAGCAGTAACAGCTGGGGAGAAGAGAGTAGATTCATTGGGAGTAGCAAGCAGGTAGAATGAGGGGATGTACGTCGGTCAGCAGGTGGGGTGAGGGGAGGTGCGTCGGTGAGCAGGTGGAGTGAGGAGAGGTGCGTCCGTCAGCAGATGGGGTGAGGGGAGGTGCGTCGGTCAGCAGGTGGAGTGAGGGGAGGTACACGTCGGTCAGCAGGTGGAGTGAGGGGAGGTGCGTCGGTCAGCAGGTGGAGTGAGGGGAGGTGCGTCGGTTAGCAGGAGCGAGGGGACGCCGCCGGGTCAACGGTACAGTAGGCGGAAGGAGGGGAAACAAGGTTATAGCGGCAGCGACGGGAGAAGCATTTTCTGAGCGGGGCGTAAACTCGGCAGCAACAGATGGACGGATGGTACAGCTGTAGCAGTAGGAAAGGGAACGCAGGAGACGAGGTCGGCAACAGTGATCTAAAAGCGCTGCAGGAAGGGTCAGCAGACAGACAGCAGGTCAGTTGCAGTGGACAGGGGGAATCGCAACGGCAACAGCAGTAAGTAGAAGTAGGGAAGAAAAAAAAAAAAGGTTGGGTGCATAATACCTCTATAACAGCGGGAGCCATAGAAAACGGAGGTGAAACTGCAAGGTCAGCCAGCAGCGGTGGCAGTTGTGGCGGTTGGACGGAAGTAGAAAGATAGGTCAGGGGTCAATCAACAGCCGGGGGGGGGGGAATCACGGAAGCGGAGGGGAGGTGGGAGGTCAGGGTTAGGAGTACTGGAAAGAGGTGAAGGATAGGGAGCTGGGTCAGTGGGAATAATGGAAACGGGTCAGGGTTGGAGGGACTGAGGCAGCAACAGAAGGCTGAGGGGAGGGAAGCAAATCAACGGCAGTAGAAGCAGAGGACGAAGCAGATTCGGCGGCAGCAGCAGCAACAGCAGTAGCAAGTAGAAGGAGGTGGAGGAGGAGGATGGGAGTCGGGGTAATTAGTGACATCAACAAACAGTAAGTAGGGGCGTATGCAGGGGGCGTTAATAGCAGCGCCCCACATGAGGGAGGAGGGCAGGGTATACAGACGGAGACTGAGAGAGAGGCAGGATTAACGGCAGTAGCAACAGTAATGAGGGGAAGAAGAGAGAGGGTCAGCAGCAGGAAAAAAAAAAGGGGGGAGGAAAGGAGATTAGAGTCTGCATAAGCAGAAGGAAACAACAGAGAGAATGAAGGAGGAAAAAGTAGGTAAGAGTACGATCGGCGGCAGTAGGTGCGCGAAGGGAGAGGTATTCAACAGGAGCAAGGACGGAAACAGCAGAAGGTGAAATGGGGACGGCCAGCAGGAACAACAAAAGCAGATGGATAGAGTTAGTATAAACAGTAGCAGGATGGAGGGGTAGCAGGAGTAGGAACAGCATCAGCTTAGAGAGGAAATCGGGGTTAATAACAGCAGCAGGTGGAGGGGTAGGTAAGGTCAGTAGGGGGCACGAGCAGCAGCAGGTAGGGTGGGAGCAGGGTCAGCAGCAGCAGCAGCAGCAGGTGGAGGGTGGGAGGGAGGGTCAGTAGCACGATAGAGCCGGGCGAGGCAGGACGCACGGGCTGCTGCCTCCCTGAGCCTGGAGCTCGGTGTGTCGTCATCTGTCTCGAACACTAAAGCGACGTTCATATTTTTTTTTTTCATTTGGGCTGCTGGTGCGCTTTCTGAGCCTAGATCTGAGTGCATATACCATGGATATTTTCCCCTTTTTTTTTTCCATCGTAATTGGTAGTGACGTGTGGGCAAGTTATAAATCAGTCAGTCATTAAAAGTGTAAGAATTGTGTCTTGATTTACTGAGTCGCGCCTTCCCTGTGTGCACCACCGGCAGCAGCCCAGGTCAGTACAGACCAACGCAATATTCAATTTATAATTATTCCTTCACATAAATTTGTAAGGTTCCATTACTGTCATTCAATATATATATATATATATATATATATATATATATATATATATATATAAAAAAAAAAAAAAAAG
>JAYMFT010131511.1:0-13020 GCA_038088735.1 Panulirus argus | reverse complement strand
CTCAGTCCCTTGTTCTTGACGCTACCTCGCTAACGCGGGAAATGGCGGATATGTATGAAAAAAAAATATATATATATTCATACTTACTTGCTTTCGTCCATTTCCGGCACCACTCCACAACACAGGAAACAGCATCGCCGTCCCATGTCTGTGAATTAGCACCAATGAAACAGACGAAAAAAGGCCATATCTGCTCACACTAAGTCTCTAGCTGTCATGTTTAATGCACCGAAACCACAGCTCCCTATCCCCATTCAGGCCCCACAGACCTTTCCATGGTTTACTCCAGATGTTTCACATGCTCTGGTTCAATCCATTCACAGCACATCAACTCCAGTACACCAAATCATTTCAATTCACTCTATTCTCTGCATGCCTTTCACCCTCCTGCATGTTCAAGCCCCAATCACTCAAAATCTTTTTCATTCCATCCTTCCACCTCCAATTTGGTCAAATGGTTCTCCTTGTTCCCTTCACCTCTTTGTCAATCTTTCCTCACTCATTCTCAACATATGTCCAAACCATTTCAACACACCCTCTTGTCTCTCAACCACACTTTTTATTACCACACCTCTCTTACCTTTTCATAACTTACTCGATCAAACACCTCACACCACATACTGTCCTCAAACGTTTAATTTCCATCACATCCACCCTCTTCTGTACAGTCCTATCTATAGCTCATGTCTCACAACCATATAATATTGTAGGAACTTCTATTCCTTCAAACATACCCATTTTTGCTCTCTGAGATAATGTTCTCTCTTTCCACACTTTCTTCATCACTCCCAGAACCTTGACCCCCTCCCCCACCCTAAGACTCACTTCAGCTTCTACGGTTCCATTCGCTGCCAAGTCTTCTCCCATATATCTAAAACACTTCACTTCCTCCAATTTTTCTCCATTCAAACTTACATCCCAGCTAATTTGTCCCTCAACCTTGCTGCCTAATAACCTTTATCTTATTCACATTCTCAACTTTCTCTTTTCTCACACTTTTCCAGACACAGTCACCAACTTCTGCAGTTGCACACTCGAATTAACCACCAGTGCTGTATCATTGGTGAACAACAATTGACTCACTTCCCCGGCGCTCTCATCCCCAACGGACTGCATACTTGCCCCTCTCCAAAATTCTTGCATTTACACCCCTAACCACCCTATCCATACCAAATTAAACAACCATGGTGACCAACCTTCAGTGAGAACCAATCACTCTCCTCTCTCCTACTTGTACACATGCCTAACACCCTTGATAAAAACTTTATACTGCTTCAAGCAGCTTACCTCCCTTACCATATATTCTTAAGACCTTCCACAAAGCATCTCTGTCAACCCTATCATATGTTTTCTCCAGATCCATAAATGCCACATAGAAATCCATCTGGTTTTCTAAATATTTCTCACATACATTTTTCAAAGTAAACACCTGATCCTCACATCCTCTACCACTTCTGTACATGCCTACATCCTCTCAATCTGTACAATTTCATTAATTTTAGAGATGACATGACACAGACTTTTTCAAAAGTTTGTAAATACTTTCCCTTGTCTTTTCTTTTTCCACTTCATTATTCTCTCTGTATTTCAATTAGGGCCTGGCCTTGATGTAGACTTTTGTCCGTGACTGGAGCCTTCAACACATAAAAAAGGAAAAGACAAAAAATGCCAAAATCATGGCTATTGTAATTAAAAAAAAAAGGAATACAAAAAGAAATAGTTTGAGCTTCTTAGGTAGCTGCAGACCTATCCCTTGAAGATGGACAAGTTATGGGAAAGTGGAAAGATGAAAGAAGGAAAACTCCCCAGCTTTGTTGCTTGGGGAAAGGTGGAAGCATTGTATCATAATGGTTAGCCCACATGTGGCTTGTACCCACAAGAAAATATGGGAAGCAGCAGCCAGTCACATGAGGGTTTAAACCTTAGTGACACAGATGTTTATGTTTATATACTAAGTGTAACACTACCAGAACCTTTTGCCCCCTCACCCACCCTATGATTCACTTCCATGGTTCCATTTGCTGCTATGTCCACTCCCAGGTATCTAAAAAACTTCACTTCCTCAAAATTTTCTCCATTCAAACTCACATCCCAACTAACCAGTCCTTAAACACAATAACCTTGCTTTTATTCATATTTACTCTCAACCTTCTCCTTTCACACACTCTTCCAAACTTGGTTGCCAATTTCTCACTCGAATCTGCCACCAGTGCTGTATCATCAGCAAACAACAACTGACTCACTTCCCAAACCCAACCATCCTCCAAAGACTGCATACTTGCCCCTCTTTCCAAGACTTGCATTTACCTCCCACACCACCACATTCATAAACAAATTAAACAACATGGTGATATCACACCCCTGCCATAGACCAGCCTTCACAAGGAACCATTCTTTCTCCTTTCTTCCCATTTGTACACATGCCTAACACCCTTAATAAAAACATATCACTGCTTCTAAAAGCATTTCTCCCACATACCATATATCCTTAAGATCTTCCACAAGGCATCTCTCTAAACACTATCATAAAATTTCTCCAGATCCAGCATGTTCAAGAGCACCTTTATACCTATTATGTAATACGTATTGAGCCCCTTCTAACATTATAGTGTTTATGGTATGTAGTTTTTTCAGTAATTAGTAACTTTTTGTAATGGAATATAGTAACTAATAACTAAGAGCTTATACAATTGCAACCGACATATTTTCATACCACTTATTATCCAACAAAATTCCCAACACCTTCTACTACATAGCCATCTGTACCATTTAACAAGGCTGATCTCACACCCTTCACTTCACTCCATATATATGCAACACTCTTCCATTACCTTAACTGGCATAAACTTAGCATATCTATCTTTATATGTCACAAAAAGTAGTAACTATGAATGTAAGAAAGCACAAAAGAAATCTTCTGTGTTTCAGGAAAAATGATAATGTCATTTTTTAAAGGACACACATCACCTTTTATATAAAAGTTAATGAAATATTACAGCATTTGCAGTGGTAGCAAGGTCTTCCTTTTGTAGTGTCCATGTAGAGTCACATGTTAAGCTCTACATGACAGATTAAAGTATAGAGAAGGAAGAGCAATCAATCAAAAATACCTCAAACATATTTATTACTGACAACAATTAGGGAAGATGACTGAATTCAGCTGCAAGGCATTTTCTTAAAAAATGATGAAAAAAATACAGACTCCTACAACCTTCTAATTTACATTGTCTTATAAAAACAACCACATACCCAAAGGTTAAGCAGCCAGTAACCTTCAGTCTTGCTTTATCCAATAAAAACTAACTGCCAGCATTCCATGCTTTATTATCTCTCTATAAAGATAATTACCAAGTACTAAAATCTCCAAATTACCCATTTTTCACATTAAAAAATCAAAACACACCAGAAGTTGAGAATGTTAGCAGCTGCCTTTAGTAATATTTAAGTTCAATCCAAGATGCTCTAATTGTTAGCATTCTATGGTTTATTATCCTTTATGAAGACTGATAATGAAGCACGGAATTTTTTTTTTGTAAACCAATCTGCCAAGTTATGACAACAAAAGCTCCATTAACAAGATATATTACTGTATATGTTCATTTCTTGATGTAAATTCATGTAACCCATAATATGTATATATTTTATCTCATTATACTTGATCGCTGTTTCCCACGCCAGCGAGGTAGCGCCAGGAAACATCACTAGGAAGAGGAAACATGAAAATCCTGAGCACTTTCATGTATTACTGCATCTCCAGAGGTCTGTAACTAGTCCTCTCAAGATGTGGTAATACATGAAAGCGCTCAGGATTCTTGTGCTTCCTTTTCCTAGTGGTGTTTCTGCATTTATGAAGTCACGTGTTTGGTGTGATTTTATGCATATATATGTATATGTGTGTGTTTGTGTGTGTGTGTGTGTGTGTGTGTACTTTACTCATACTGTGAACACAACTTTCATTAAATGTTTTGAGGTCTGCAGTGTAGACATTATCAGCAAAATGCATCTCTCTCATACAAATAATTTCAAAATATTACATTTATATATTCCAAGCTATGCTAATAACCTTCTACCTAGTACAGTTTACCCATTAGAAATCTTTGGTAAGTTATATAAAGACTATCCTTGGAGGTTAAAAATGGGGAAAATCCTTGTCTAAGAAAAAGATCACAGTGCGTTTACAGTTTCACACTGTAAAACCTTGAAGGATGGAGGACACTTTAGAATGTCTAGTAAGATATTAAAGTACGTTTTAATGTATGATATAGAAATTCAGATGTAAAGCTTCTTTGTATGTGATTAATATATCTGCTGAATTTAAGAGTAATCAAAATATGAAAGAGGAAAAAAATCATCCATTTCATTCACTCACTAAGGCCCAGAGTTTGTTACTCCTCATGGTTGCATAATCACTAAAAGGTTATAACATTCACACATAGCAATTACACTTTCCAATAAACAGCACGTCCATTACAAAACAAAAGTATGACACAAAATAAATCTACATAAAATGCTTAAGTCTATATCTGTATCCATCAAAAGAATGAAAGTTTTTGTCTGAAAAATAATGACTTAACAAAAGATATTACTAATGAAGTACAAAATTATCATTAAGACATGAGAAGACAAAGACAATTTCTGTACTATTCGCTTTCCAAATCAATGACAGCATACTTTAAGAGTGTCTTCAAATAAGACCTTAGTAATGTAAACAAAACTCCAATGAGTGATACTTCCCAACAACAAATGGTATTTTATGCATATGTCCTTACTCCTCATTATAGAACAGCATGAATAATCTTTTACAAATGAGTGAAGAATCTCTTGAAAGAAGCCTCTTGGAAAATTTACAAAATGACACAGAATTCTAGTAAATGAAACTTCCCCACCAACAATCAGTATTTCATGCGAGGTGCAAGTCTTTTGTCATATAACAAAGCAGCCATCGTTATTGTTTTTACATATGGCTGTTACCTCGTCATCTAACAAAGCAGTCCTTGTTATTAAAATATAACTGTTACCTGAGGCTGGTTAAAGGTTGGACCTTATACAGCTTTTTTGTATTTTCCTTTTGTAATTTTAACAAATGGCCAAGGCCTAAACATTTACCAAGGTAGGTCACTCATGGCCGCCTGGGAATAAGAACTGAGTACAGAAGGTGTTATGATGAGTAAAAAATGTGAAGGTGGACTGGTCTATTCTGGCATACAGAGATGTACTAGAGGGCTGGAGCAGTGCATTAGTGGCCCATAAGCAAATATGCACTATGAGCTCACAACCTTTAGGAGAATATCAGGATTTAGGGAACTGGACTGGTCATATTAACTGGGGGTATAAGTTGACAGTGCAAAACCTAAGATTTGCCAAATGATACTCTTATTTTTGTCAAATCTGTGATGATCATATACTTATAACTGAATATAACTGGTACATACATTTGGGTTAAATCTATAATGTAACTTTGGTATGCATTTAATAAGAATATGATTCAAGTGATAACTTAAGAAGGAAAAATAAACAAAGGCTGCAAAGTAATAATCAACAGAGAATAAAAATATCAGAATGGGTGATGGAGTGCAGCTGATGATTAATGATCATAACCATTTCAGAACAATTCATGCAGTGCAATAAAAAAATCCAGAAAAAATGTATTCAATGTATCTAGGAGTATAGACATTGATCATATGAGTAGAACCAGCAGCATACATGATGTTAATAGGGATAAGCCTGTACGACCAATTTATTTAAAAGCAGGAAGGTGTAATAGATGACTTTGCAAAGCACATGGAGTCACAAATAAACTGGAGCACCGAAACAATACAGCTTGAAAAAATGCAGGATGGAAAAGCCCACTTCAACATCAAGTATGCTATAATTGAGCTAGCACAGTTGAACTGAATGATGCAATGAGGAAACTGAACTCAAAGAATGTTCAAAGAACACTGAGGGGGTAATGAGACAACAAAACCTCCCCAAAATTAATTACAGCACACCATAAAAGTGAAAAAGATATTAAAGTATTTCTATGAAAACAAGTCTGAGGACTGTACGACAAACAACAGTAAAGAGAAATTGAACGGCATTAAGGAGTCCCTAAAAGCAAAAGAGGAACTACATAGTAAATTATCAAGCACAGAGATGGATGATAGTAGAGGGGAAGATAACAAGTAATCAAAGCCAAATAAATGCTGTCACAATAATGTAAAATGAATTGGAATGGACAAAGCTGCTCATGATACTCATTCACAAGAACATAATGAGCAGAGAGAAGTAAGTTATCTAATAGAAGTAAGGGATCAAAGATATTCTGGAGATACAGACTTGAAGGAAACAACTCCTGAGATAACAGAATTAAGGATTGGTTGACAAAGTGGGAAGAAATGAATATTAAAGATTTCATTCAAGCTAAGGGAAAAGTGTTGAAAGTTTAAGACACATGCACAGACTAGCCAAGGTATTCAGTAGGACATTTATAAAACACAACAAGGGAAGAGATGCAGGTAATTAAGATCATACATAAAAAAAGAAATCTCAAGGAAGACAGCAAAAATGAGAGGTAGCCACTCCATGCTTAAAGGCCCATTCATCCAGATAATACTCTTTTTAGTACACATTAAGAGACTTGAATCTGTAGACCTTATGGTAATATATATTAAACCTAATATTGTGAATGTAGGCGAGACTAAACTCACAATAAAACTGAACTACACATATCTTTTCTCAAAGAAGAAACAATAATTTGGAAAGCAAGGGCAGAAAAACTTAGGGAATCTATCCGTTTTGATGAAAGAAACCATTAGACTCCGACATAATGTCAGTCAATGGGCACTTTAATTAGTATATCTTAATCCTTTCACTGCATGAATCCTAATCTCAACTTTACACTCTGTGTGCCACATATTCTCAAGTATTCTAAAACAAAAATGTCTCCATAAGTTTGTCATCATGATTAACTGGAACATAGGCATTACCAAACTCCACTACTTGCGATTATGCTGCAAGTCAAGAGTCACCTTTAACTCTGCAAGACATACGAGTAATGTCAGTCAATGGGCACTTTAATTAATACATTTTAAACCTTTCAACACACTAATCCTAATTTCCATTTTACACTCGGTGAGTGCAAGAAAGTCTTAAGTATTGTAAAAGAAATCTCCTTAAGTTTGTGATCATGCTCAACCAGAACACAGGCACTACAAGATTTCACTGCTTGTGGTTACACTGCAAGTAGAGAGTCTCCTTTTGAAAAGTTGTATCACTAGAGTGCAATGTCAGTGAAGAATGTCTCACTCTAAAGGAGTCCATCCTTTCCCTGCCAGTGACTGCAGCAGAACCTTGACATCACATAGACTGGCAATGTATGGAAGAAATTTAGACTATAGTGTCAGGTAACAATGCATGGGATGCCACTCCATGCATAAATGGCTGCATATTTTGCTTCAAGGTAGAGGCAGATGATTCAAGAATTGCAGTAAACATAAAAATACAGTGATGTACACATAATGGAACCAGTGAATGGGTTGAGGAAGATGGTAACTGACAAAATCTGCCTACCTGTTATGATACTCCTTGATCCTCCAGAGGCCAGATAACCCCCAAAATAAATTTTAATGAGAATAATGAAGGAACAATGAAGACAATGCAGGTAGATACAGGATTAGCTATGCCTAGTAACAAAACATCTTACAGTATGAAACTTAACTACAGGAAAATTGACTGGTCAAGCTTGAATCTCTATGGGAGTAAAAATATTGTAGTTTAAGAGTCTGTTAGAAAACTTTTTGTACCAGCATATCATGGCATACTAGGCTCAAAGACAGCACTATGCCATTAAATCAGGATTTTGGCTTTCAGTATATAGAAGCCTAGACGTTCAAAACATCATTTGTGGAACTCCATTTGAAAATCTGTCAAATAATGCCCGAGATTAATTTCGTAATGAAAAAGGAAGTGCTAAAGGAAAAGCATGAGACCCATATCAACAGAATTGAGGATAGTAAAGGGAACTATGAGCACCTTAAATGCTACATTGGGGACAAAGCTTCTGAGACTGAATTTCAAAATCTGACTGAACAGTGTTACAATAGCTCCGGGAAATCTACAACAAAGGGGATGTAAAGTACACACTGGCAGTAAGGAGTAGAAAGAATGGGAAACTAAAAGAACTGAGATAGTTTAACACCAAATATAAGCAAGTGAGAGAAAATTAAGACATCATTTGGAAAAAGATACAGAGTTGGATAGCTTGGTGGCATTTGAAAGCTATAAATAATCACCTCCAGGTAAAATGGGCTGATAAAAAAATTATAAAAGTAATATGAAAAGACTGTCCAGAATTATCCTATAAATTCATTATGGCAAACTAAGTGAAGGATCAGATGAAAAGACTAGCAAATTCAGAAGGCAATGTTACCGACAAAGATATGGATATACCTAGAAACTTCACATTGTTCTAAACTTTTGAGCAAACTTCAGAAGACTGGAGTGAGTAGGAACATACTTAGATGGATAGAAGCTTTTCTGACCAGCAGTTAATGGCACAAAACCATCATGGAAAACTGTTTAGAGTGGTATACCTTAAGGATCTGTTCTTACACTAATCTTGTGTTTAATGTCTATAAATGATCTCCCAAAAGTGATAAAATCAGAGTGCTTGATATTTGCAGATAATAGAAAAATTCATGGCCAAACCAATAAAGCATCAGTGCTACAAGAGAATATACAAACCATAATTAGATGGTCAAAAGCATGATGATGGAATTTAACAAAGATAAATGCAAAGTTATGCATTATGGATGTAGAAGTCCAATAAAATATATACTATAAATGGGAGAAACCTAACCAGTGGAGAAAGAGAAAGATCTGGGTGCTACAGTATCAAAAAACTGAAATATTTCCAACCATGTTACCAAAATAATTGAAAAGGTTAATCAGAAGCTGGGAATAATGTAGAACTCATTCGAATATTTTGTAAAAAACTTGTGAGACCCCACATGGAATCTGCTGTCCAGGCTGTGTCCCCTTACTTAAGTTATCGATATGATTGAAGGAGAACAATGATATGCCACTACACTAATCCCAGAACTAAGAATTACTGTAAAAAGAAGCACTTAGAAGATTGGATATATCATTACTGGAAAAAAGATCTTATTGTAACTTTTGAGATTGTTAACAAAGTGGAATGGATTAACAAAAAATTTTCTGATGACATAAGGAACAGTTTAAGAGGAAATACACATAAGTTTTATATGAAGCAAATTAATAACAATTTTAAGAATCATTTCTTCTCTCAAAGACTGTTGGATGACTGAAATTATTACCTTTTGAACTACATAGCTCGAAAAGTGTCAGCCAGTTTAAGAAAAAATATGAAACTAAGATGAGAAATTAAAATGATGATTGTGATATACAGAGACAAGTAACAGGCGAGCACTAAAGCACCAATGGATGCAATTTTAGTCTCCCATATTTCTAATGGTAAGTAATGTTACTTATCAAGGATTCAGAATGCTTAAAACTACTGGACAGATTTGGGAAAGGAACCTGGATCATAAAGACATCAAATATTAGGACATAAAAAAGCTTCAATGGGAACTAGCAATCACATGAAAAAGGTAGGAAGATAAAAGGACTCTATCTTGAAAACTGCTCAGGGTTCCAGTATTAAAACTGACTAGTTCATTTGGCATTCAAAAGATACTAAAAATGTGAAAAAATTGGGAACTTGGTAAAAGAAGCATCAGGAAGCAGACTGTGTTACAAGTTAAGCAAAGATATAACTACTGACAGTACCGAGAAATTCAAAAGTCTGTATAAAAAGAATATCATGTCAAAAGGCAAGGTGCCCAAAAATAATATACCTCTCTTCCAATATGCAAAGTTAGATAATCAGTTAGATAAAGAGTACACACATACAAATGTGAAACTGTCTATCCGTAAATTAAAAATAGTAATCACGAACGCACACAAAATGTGAATGAGTACTCCAATATTAAGAAAGTGGCAGATGATTGGAATAAATTAAGACAAGACCTAATGCAGACAATATAATGCACTTTAAACTATTCTATGACACCAGAGTTTAAGAGATGGATACATGAGTGTAAAACTCTCTCTCTATAGGGTACAAATAAGTAAGTACACATGAAGAGTAACATGAGGCCAAGTTACGACTATTATCTTGAAAAAGACAAGTACAGGACTATATGTATGACATGAACTAGCTTGCCACCACAACACCACATTAAAAGAACCTTAAAGGAAGATTATATACTGGTCAATATCATATTGCCCTCAAGTACATGCATTAAGAGGTGTGCAGAAAAGTATCTGCATAATATAGTAGTCGCCAGGCTTGAGCATGTTATCTCTACATGAGGAAACATACAGACCTCAGAAAATAAGAGTAGGAGTGTGCAACAAAGCCAGTACCTCACGAAAGGAAGCCAAAATATCAAGGGCAGAATACTGGGCATAGACTTGCTTATGTTATACAAGAGAAGGTAGAGAGAAGATATAGATAAAACCTCAAAGTTTTTGAATGGTTTCAATAATGTCATCTTAGAGCAGTTCTTGGAAAGATGTAGGATCTGATCAAGTAGAGAATGCAAGAAGATAAGCAAGAAACAGGTTACAAAAGACATACAGAAGTACTTCTGTGTCATAAAGTGGTGGATTATTGCAACAAACTAAGTGAAGAAATATTTAATGGATGATAATAGAGGAAGATGAAGAAATATGGCTTCATGAGTGTATGCACAAACAGGTAATCATTTACATACATACATACATACATACAGAGGAAATGAAATGAGTGAGGAAAGAATGGTTTACTAAAAGATATCAAGAGGCAGAGGAGCTTTGAGATGTGCAATGGTGAAAATACAGACAGCGCTCCAGACAGCCAGCATTTGCAAGGAGTGAAAGAGCAAGGAACGAGTATAGACTGATAAAAAAAGAGGAACAACGAAACATTAAAAAGATTATTGTGGACAAGGCGGGAGAAAATGTAAAACTTTTCCATAAATTCATTAGGAGTCAACTGTTAGTCAAAGAGCAGCTAATCAAGCTAAGGCATTCACAGGGAAGAATTGTAAAGGATGATGTGAGAACACACTAAAAACTGAATAACAAGTTCAAAAGAGTTTTCAAAGTTGAGGACACTATAGCCCCAACACCAATGAGATGGAATGTGGAGAAGGCTCATGGTCCTGATGAAATTTCACCATATAAACTTAAGTCTGTTTAAAGTGTCACTAAAGAAAGAGACAGCATAAAAGGGCAAATGTCATACCTATCTATAAGAAATGAGACTGGGAAGAGGCACTGAATTACAGACCATTTTCTCTGGCAAGTAAGGTTTGTAAGGTTCTGTAAAAGATACCTACAAAACAAATGAATGACTTTTACAGAGGAGAAATGACCTAAGTGAGAGACAGCATGATTTAAGGGAAAGGAGGTCATGTGTAACGAACATTTAAGATTTCTATTAGAGAATTATCTCTATCTTAGTTGTGTTAGACAAAAGGAAAAGCCGAGTTGATTGTTGTAACTGGAACAAAGCATTTGATGCTTTATCAAAAGGAGAGGCTGATCAAGAAGCTGGATCATAAGACAGGAATAAGAGGAACAGTCCTTAAATGTACAGATCATCTTTAAGGAAGGGAACAAAGAACACATGTCAGCAGAGCCTTCTCCAAATGGGTTGAAGTCAGCAGTAGAGTATCTCAGGGTTCTGTTATAGGGCCATTTTTCTTTTTGATGCATGTGAATGGCTTGCCAGAGGGTAAAGACTCTTTCCTGAATGTGTTTGCAAATGATGCAAAGGTCATTTTGGAAATGAAACACATGGAGGATTGCATTAACTTACAAGGGAACCTTGAAAGACTCCAAAGTTGGTTTGACACAGCCATGTAAATGTAATGAGGATGGGTCACAGCAAATGAAGGCCTCAATAGGATTACCACCTACTAGAAAATAAGGTGCAGGAATCTGTGTGTGAGAAAGTCTTTGGAGTAGACAATGTCCATAACCTGTCACCAGAGAATCACCTTTGGAGAATAATTAAAGAAACCAACTGCCTGTTAGCAAATATCAAAATAATATTCATATTCATGGATAAGGTAATATTCAGCAAGCTGTTCACATCATAAACAAGGTCAAAACTAGAATATGCTTCACCACACACCATAAGAAGCACAAAGGGCTGAAACGAAGGATCCAGGGGATAGGAAAAAATTGGTACCAGAATTAAGAGAGCTGAGTCACAAAGAGAAGGGTGAGGGATGACCTAACCATAACCTGTAGGTTTATAGAATAGATCGACGATGTTGACAGTGTCCAAAAGATGTGAAAAAGTACTTTTATTTTGTAAGAGTGGTGGATGAATGGAAAAAATGACTGAAGAAATGGTTACTGCAAATAGCATACAGAAATTTAAAATGTATGACAATTGAGAATGTCCAAAAGATGGTACCCAGCGAGTGTAAAACTCCCTCCTGACATGGTACAAAAAGATATTACACACACACACACACACAAACCTCTTACAAGATAATCAGGAATACTCTTGCCAACACATAAATCCCATCTTAATCTTGCCTATCCCTAAAATGATATGTTTCAAATAAAGAACTCTAAGAAATCTATATTAGCAGATGAGCAATTAATAAATTCTCAACTTTACAATCAACTATGAAAGAAATCAACATTCTGCTTATGTCTAGAATATGAGGTAAATTACATGCCACATTTATACCGAGGTTAACAATTCTCCTTTTACAAGAGCAAGTTTTTTACATCACTATTACTGTGAACTGCATTTCTAATTGAAATACCCAATTTCATCATATTCATATTATTTTTTCTTTGGAGAAAAGACAGAATTAATTTTCAGCCTGAGAGCTTCTAAGTTCAATTACTTTAATGACTTCATTTCCTGTTTGCTAAGTGAGGATTTTTCCTCTAAGGCTCAATCCTCTGTTCTTAACGCTACCTCGCTAAAGCGGGAAACAGCGAATATGT
>JAYMFT010131500.1:0-13020 GCA_038088735.1 Panulirus argus | reverse complement strand
TTCAACAATCCTTCAAAATACTCACTCCATCTCCTCCTCACTCCATCACTCCCTGTTATCACTTCCCCCCCTGCACCATTTACGTAAAAACAATACATACAACTAAATTTCAAACTCTATTTGTAAAATGTTGGCACTCTTTCAAACTTACCTGCAAGAAAGCCACACCTACTGCTACGCCCGCAACAAAGAGCAGATTTCTTTCTAACCACTCTTCCCCTGCTTGTAAGCAGCCTTTTTGATATATATGTGATGCATCCAGTCGCTGTAGCAGAAGGGAGCAAATTGGTAATACTGTCATACTTTCAAAGATAATTTCAAGTACTGGCCTAACTATCCCATGCAATTTCAGTTAAGAATCACAAGCTCTTAAGATACTATCAAGCAAGTGCATCAACCAACTTATGACTGAACCATGCAATAAATGTACTATCAAAGAATGAGCTTGGCATTATCGTTTACTGCATGCTAATACAACAGTGATGCTTTTATTAAACAATAGCATCACCCAAACACAGAGATCATATGAGATGAGTAACATACAGGTAAGCTCTAGCAAAGTGATTTGCAATGAAACATGATAATGCATGTAATGAATATGTCTAATGCTAAAATGACCAAAAGAAAAATACCTACATACAGTATCTACAATAGTACTAACAAGAAAAAAATCACAATCAAGCATCTAAAAACATGCACTACTATCATGCAGAGGCTTAAACAATGAAATCTCCATCTGTACACATGATATGGTTTAGTGTAGGTAGAATCCTAACACAGCCTACCTGCAACACCGCCACCCCAACTGCTACACCCGCCACAGGCACTAGGTTCGATTCTATCCAATCTTCACCTGCTCGCAGACATCCACGATCGTAAATAACGAGGGACCGATCACCCTGCTGTGGATCCCACACATCCCATCACCATTTTAGTTTATGCTAGTGTATCAGCAAAATCAATTGCTGTGTGTTTATCTAAGAAAGAAATTCATTAACCATTCACCTTATGGTATTTGTTTATTGCAAACACAAAAAATTTACAAAAATTGTTTTAGAGTTGTCTGTATTTAGAATAAGGTAAAAGATACTTATTCAACTAGCGATTTCCATATAACCATGCTGTCACTTAACACCAGTAACCTTAGTAATCAGCGAATCTACACTCTAATGTTGTGAGCTTAATTGACAGCAGTGGAAAAATTTTAATTTTTCTGTTGCAATAAAGAGAATGATAAAAACTATGCAAGTTTTAAAAATATCTAACCAAATAATGAAGTTTATCTTAGTTAGGGGCTCTACTGTAAAGTAAATCACTTCTCCAAATAAAAAGGATTAGCCTGACCAAGGTTTTATGGGAAGGTCCAACTCTACATGTCTCATACCAAACAACACTAGCTTATCCTGCCTTGGTCCAGGATCCACTCCATAACAATGGGACTGTGCAAGCAATGTTAACCCTGTCACAAAAGATTCAGTAATGTGGCTGTCTTGGTTTCAAAATATCAAGGTAAATATGAAAACTGGTGACCAAAAACACTGAAAATAACGTACTGAATTCTGATGTCTTAAGCTCACAACACTAAAGGAAACTGAAAATACTGTTCACCATTATATGATTATAAAAAGTATATTCCTCTGCAGTTCAAAGCAAGACTTAAACCAATCACCAGTATATGTTACATCCAAGATGTAATATGTGTTAATATTACATAAATATAATGACCAGTTTATAATAAATAAATGCAATATAAACAGTACTCAGCCAAGATTGAGAGAAACACTAGAATTAAAGTGTATGTAATATACTATATTCACAAGCACAAAATATACTGGCAAACTATGTTACAAAGCAACTCCTTTAAACTAATTTCTATCAGCAATATAAAACCTGCCTTCTTACTACACCATAATTAAAATTTATCAATCACAAAAAGAAGTATTTACTATAGAAACAGCATCAAAATTAATATCAGTACTCTTTATCTCTAATATCACTAGGAATGACAGTACTCTCATCCTTATCACAGACAGAAAAGATTAACTACATTATCAACATACACAATCTACTCTAGTCAGTGGTATATAAACAAGAATTATTGCAGGTATTGGGTTATCATTCCAAGACATGATTTAAAATTTATAATGGTTTATGAAACATCTGCTTCACTGAAGATACATCTGCAGTCATAATCAGAAAAATTAACATACTAAATTTTTTTACTTTACAACAAAAATTTCAGTCTACTTACATAATCCTGCTTTCTAACATCATATCCACACTGCTTGTTCTTTATTATTTCCTGAAAAATATGAACAACGTAATATTTAGCATCAATGCAGCACAAGAGGCTCAAAACTTATATTCCTACTGACTACTTCTACCTCTTGTTCTAACCTGCTACTTCTCACTAACACTCACACCTAAATGTTACAACCAACTACATCTAATTAATGCTACTGTCTAATGTTCCTATCCACTACTTCTATCTAAAATTCCTAACATTTTGTTAAAAAGCAGGGCTAGCACATAAAGCTCACCACAGGAAAATCTAGTTACAAAGAATGAGTTGTGTGAGTTAAATGTTGTTAAGTGCTTCTGTGATAAGGGAAGACTGTATGTTTGATGACAGAATGACATCAGTACACTTGAGGGTGAGACAGAAAGTCAAGAACTTATTTGTTCAAACTTCTCTTCATTAAATTCCCTTATGTTCTCATCTGTCCACCTGCAGAGGAAGTGGTGGTGGTGAGGTGGCCATGGAGAGTGGGAGTGGCAGCGGTGAAGGAGAGTGTGGCAGTGGTGATAGAGGATATGGTAGCCAGGGAGGGTGTGACAGCTAAGGTTTGAGGTGGTGGTGAGGTTTGGTGTGAGAGCAAGAAGAGGGCCTGGAGATCCTGAATCTCCTTAGTAATTATCAAAAACTGTAGTTTTCTTAATTTGGAGGCTCCAGTCATGGACAAAAGTTCACACTAAGGCCAGGTCATTGTTGAAATATAAAGAGGATTATGAAAGGGAAATAGAAGAGACAAGGAAAAGTACTTACAAATCTTTGAGGTAGTGAAAAACCTGTCATTTAATATGTGCCAGGTCATAGTTACAGGAAAAGACATGAGAAGGTTGAGAGTTCAAAAGCTTTGAGGTGTAAGGAAAGAGACAATTATCAGTCTATGTTCCTGTGGGTATTACGTATATGCAGGCTGGAATTTGTTAATAATGAGTATATGAGAAGATATATTCAATTGGATCCAAATTAAAGTATCCTAGATCTTTCATTGATAAATCCCTTAAGATGGCAAAAAAATAATTTTGTAGAGTTAAACCCAAACCTATCCTTGATACCAAGAACCTTTGAGTGACAATTTTACATTAATTCCCAGGTTGCTTAAATCCTTTAAAATAATGTAACCTTCAGCAATAACAATACTATAAAGGTTATCTTAATCAGGAACTCACCAGAAAGTTCTGTGGGCTGTGTTTATAGAGAGCCCAATAAAAATTGCAACGTTTTATGTTGCGCAGACTGGTAAGGATCTGTATGTTAGACTTAAGCAACAAAAATATAGTAAGAGAACAGGACAAGAATCAAATGCCCTGTTTAATCATGTCAAAAATTATGATCATTGTACTGACTGAACTAATGACAACTCAGTTATTAACTCTAATTCCTTTACCATTAATATTAATATTAGTGAAGGGCTATACATACTGGATTGCATTATTGTAGACAAAATCTGTAAACAGTTCCCTTTCTTGTCCACACATAAAATTTTTTGACAGACATGTTGCCAGACCCGAATGCACCAACCCAAACACCACCGTCCAGTAACGCCTGTTTACCAAAGGCGTCCTAGCTACGTCTCTTCCCTGTATATCAACTGACTGTTCTATATCACATGCTTGTATCTCCCCTGATAATGTGATCATTACATGAAAGTGCACTTGGGAACTTAATGTGTTTCATTTTTATATGGATTTCCTCCATATACTGTACTAGATCATGTGCACCACAGAGACCCCTTACAACACACACATATATTTTTTTTCATACATAATCGCCATTTCCAACATTAGCGAGGTAGCGTGAAGACCAGAGGACTGAGCCTTAAAGGGAAAATCCTCACTTGGCCCCCTTCTCTGCTCCTTCTTTTGGAAAGGTAAAATCAGGAGGGGAGGATTTCCAGCCCCCTGCTTCCTCCCCTTTTAGTCGCCTTTTAATGTTTGTAAACAAAATGCCAGCAGTCCACATATGGGTGAAGCAAAAAGAAGACAGCTACCTAAGTCATAGGAGTGCAACTTGACAACCACTAAAGTGGTGGCTCAATATGCACCCATTACAAACCCTCCTGATACACAGGCGGGAAGTACTGGTAATATACATCTCTGGTCGTTGGCTGCCTGCCAACTACTACCTTCCAAATGAATACTTACTAGTCAAATCAACCTTGTGTGCCCCCACCACTAGCTAGACCACAGAATACTCGGCAAGCTGCTGCATCACATGATTATTGTGTGGCCATCGGCAACTCAAGGGTGTGCCGTTTTGATAACTGCTTCTTTCCCTACACGTCGAAGCTTTGAAACTCTTTACCTTCTCAAGTCTTTCCCAGTAACTATGTTCTGACTCATTTCAAAAGACAGGTCGTTCACTTTCTCAAAAATTTGTAAATACTTTCCCTGTCTTTTTTCCCCCATTTCATAATTCTCTCTATATTTCAATTAGGGCCCGGCCTTGATGTGGGCTTTTGTCCGTGACTCGAGCCTTCAACATAAAAAAAATTTCAAAAGACAGGTCTTTCATTTTGTAAAAAATTAGTTAATACTTTCCCTGTCTTTTTTTCCCCATTTCTTAATTCTCTCTATATTTCAATTAGGGCCCGGCCTTGATGTGGACTTTTGTCCATGACCGGAGCCTTCAACATAAAAAACATATATATATTAAATGTTTCTTACATTGAACACACATCTAAATAATCTGAATCTGTACTAATCTCTTATTGAATCATAGGTTAAACTTGTATAACTGCATTTGTAATCTCAAGAACATACTGTACAGTCTTAATCAGTAACAGGAAATGTATTAGAGCACTCTTGTAAAAGGACAATGACATGAAACCTAATTCTGATTGTAAAGTACTAATTATGTTCATAATACAACATTTTGGAGAATCTGACATAAATGATAAGAACCTTATACATAAAACAAAATTATGTCAATAACAGCAATGAAAAACCAGGATGATATTCAGTATATATTTCAGCAATTTTCCTAATATTCATGATTAGGTTTTATAAGAAACTACCCTGAAACTGAAGCAGCATCTTAACTTACATGTTACAAGTTATCCAGGTATTCTTTTCCCACACTAAAGTACTTCATTTAATGGCTAAATTTCTATTTTCATTATCAACCATTCATATCTATATACAATATCACATAAAAATTTCACTTACATTGGCTTTCTGCTTACAGCATGAAAATGGAACTCCACATGCCTCCCTGGAGCCAACAGCCTCTGAGGAACAGTTAAAATAGACGTTGCGGTCCCAGTCCTTGGGGCCTTCAATACCGCAACACTCCAACTGTGCATCAAAGGGAAGGGAGAATCAGCGACTTAATCACGCATATTTTTCAATGTGAGATACCCCACGGAAAGGCAGTAAATGAACTGTTGCAGCTACTTCACTATCAACAAAGTGATTTCATGCAACATCACTATGCCATGATAAAAGCGAAGAGTCTTGATATTGTCTTAGCCATGATTTTTTTGTGTATTTGCTTACTGAGTGAAGCCACATGGGTCAAGTTAGCTTTGGTCACACTAGGTTAAATCAATTTTGTCTGCTACTTCATCAACTAAGTGGTTCATCTAATAAAATAATAGGTGGGACATGCATCAAGGAATGAATAATTCACTTAAATTCTTCAGACATGCATCAAGGAATGAATAATTCACTTAAATTCTTCAGTCAGTCAGTCAAAATGCTTTATATATTGTTTATGATCTGTTAGTCAGTCAAGCAGAATGTTTTATACATCTTCTAAGATTCTTGTTCATCAATCAGTACTGTTTACCAAAAACACTGCATTGATAAAAAACAAACCAATACGAGCATTTCATATAGACATTATGTAAATTAAGCAATAAGACCAATACTAGACAGTATAAGAGCATAAGTAACTCATTCTGGTTAACAACATTCACATTAGTTCAATATCTATGGGGCTAGGAGACAAAGAATGCTGCCCATATAATCCCTGCCCATCACAGAAGGTGACTAACAAGGGCAGGAGCAGGAGGCTGAAATCCTCCCTTCCTGTATTACTTTTCAAAAGTAATGCACTTGGGAACTTGCCGTGTTTCATTTACCCGTGGACTGGAAGGAATTTACTAGATCATGCGATCAATTGTGATCTTTTCCAAACGTGTATATATGTATATGTATGTATATATGCATATGTTGATATTCTATTCATCTATTTATTATACTTGATCGCTGTTTCCTATGTCAGCAAGGTAGCACCAGGAAACAGATAAAGAAAGACACATCCACTCATATACACACATATATATACATACATGCACAATACATATATATACATACCAATATATAAATAAATAAAAACATACACATATACATGCATACACACATGTACATACTCATACTTGCTCGCTACCCTTCCCCAAAGGAAACAACATCGCCAACCCCTGCATCAGCAAGGTAGCACCAGGAAACAGACGAAAAGGCCACATTCACTCACACTCAGTCTCTTGCTGTCATGTGTAATGCAGTGAAACCACAGCTCCCTATCCACATCCAGGCCCCACAGACCTTTCCTGGTTTACCCCAGACGTTTCACATGCCCTGGTTCAGTTCAATGACAGCATGTCAACCCCAGTATACCACACTGTTCCATTTTACTCTATTCCGTGAACGCCTTTCACCCTCCTGCATGTTCAGGCCCCAATCGTTCAAAATCTTTTTCACTCCATCCTTCCACCTCCAATTTGGTCTCCCACTTCTTGTTCCCTTCACCTCTGACACATATATCCTCTTCGTCAACATTTCCTCACTCATTCTTTCCATATTTCCAAACCATTTCAACATACCCTCTTCTGCTCTCTCAAGCACACTCTTTTTATAACCACACATCTCTCTTACCCTTTAATTATACATTTGATCAAACCACTTCACACCACATATTGTCCTCAAACATTTCATTTCCAACACATCCACACTCCTATCTATAGCCCATGCCTCAGAATAATATATATAATATACAGCTAGTCCCTAACTTATGATGGGGTTGCATTATGGTAAACCAATTGTAAGTCGAGAATACACTCAATACACTTAATACAGTTGTTTACACTTGTGACTGCAATTAGCTACTGCTGTGCAGCATATTGCTAGCCCAAGAAAAGATCAAAATTCAAAATCTGAAGTACGTTTTCTACTGAGATTGTATCAATATCACATCGTAGAGTTGAAAAATCTTAAGTCGGGGACTATCTGTACATATTCACACATGCATATATTCATCCTTGCTCACTCTCATCCTTCTCATTCAATACAACAGATGATTACAAATTATCTATCTATCTATATCTCTGATGCCTGTTCCCTTCTGGATATCCATCAAGGGGTGGCCACAGTAATAGTCTCCATAACCAGTGAACTCCAGTGCTGCTTCTTAGCCTTTAGTGCCTCACCCTAAACAGGCCGCTGGCAGAGGGCCAGTCTAGTGCAGTGTTTGCAGAGGCTCCTACACACACATATTATCTTAGTGGAAGGGAACAAAGGTCACATGTCAGAGGAGCCTTCTCTACATGGGTAGAGGTCACCAGTGGAGCACTCCAGGGTTATGTTTTGGGACCATTACAATTCATGATTTATGTGAATGATCTGCATGAAGTTGGGACTCCTACTTGGATGTTTACAGATGATGCATATGTCATGAGGGAAGTGAAAAGTGAGCAGGATTACATATGCTTACAATGGTACCTAACCTAGAGTGACTCAAAAGTTGGTTTGATAAATGGTATATGAAATTCAACCCAAACAAATGTAAAATGTTGAGGATGGGAAAGAGTAAAAGAATACCTCAATTTGACTTATTATCTAGCATGAAATAAGCTTCAAGATTCTGTGTGTGATTGGGGCTTGGAAGTTGACATTATCTCTAACCTGTCGCCAGAGTCAAACATTAGGAGAATAGCAAAGGATACACACTGTCTTCAGGTAAATATCTGAACAGCTTTCCAATACATGGATAAAGAAATATTTTGCAAGCTGCTCATATCCTACATGAGGCCAAAAACAGACTGTGCTTCTCAAGTTTGGTCACTTCACCTAATGAAGTACAAAGAGCTAAAAAAGTACCTAGGAGGGCAACAAAGATGGTAGCAAAAAAAAGGCAGCTAAGTTACATGTGAAGTTTAAAAGCTTTAAATTTGCCTTTAAACTGAATGATGACAAGGACTGTGACCTGTTCTTCAACATATGTAGGGGTACAGCAACCAGGGTACAAAACCGGAAATTAAGCAAGAAACTTGTTAAAAAAGATGTAAAGAAGTAATTTTAAGCTATAAAAGTTGGGGATGAAAGGAGCATACATAAATTCAAGATGATATATGATACTACAGAGATAAGGCCCCACGACTGTAAAACCTTCCCTGTACACTAAAAATAGGCAATTACACAAACACACACCACAGGCTTTCATGGTGTATTGGTTAGCATTGCTGACCTTGATTTAAGCACGTTTACCTAGATCTAAATCCAAGGCACAGCAGTCGGCCCCATGAATGTTAAACCCTCCCTGTACAGTACAAATTGGTAACTGCACACACACACCACATGCTTTGATCGTGAATTCATCAGCACTGCTGAGCATGATTCATACACACATCTGCCAAGATTTGAATCCTGGGCACAGCAGTTGGCCCAAAGCCAACCATAGCTATTAATTCTCCCCTCAGGGTTAGTTGATAATTGGGTACCTGGCTTAGGCTAGGGGTGTGATTGTGTGTGTGCATAAATAAGAAAAAAGACACAAGACATGAGAAAAATGAGTTTAAAACTCTTCTCATAACACACAAATAGCAATCATACATAAATACGTAGTTAAAAAAAATAGATGTTAGCAGTAAAGAAATTTTAAGCACACTGTAAAAGCTGAACTTTCAGCTCTACTGCTTAGTAATACTGCTTCATTTATATTGCAGTAGGAGTATGGTGTAATCTTTCCTAATTATACATTTATAAATTTCTCAGAGCAGTTAACTACTTTTCTAATTTGGCTAGTCAACCATCTTCAGTATCCCGTGTAACTAATAAAACAGAAAAATATTCTTCATTGTCTTTTCCATAATGATCCTTATCACAAGATTACAGTAAAATAGTTGAAGGATTTGCCAATCAAGTTAACTAAATGTTTCTCAAAACTCTGCTGCAATATTTATGGAACACATATATAAATTAACTCAAATTTGAAATCATCACCTTCAGTATTTCTAAAATGAACCAGCAGTCACAGACAGCATTGCAAATAATAAAATACTTCTGGCTATATAATTAATTAAGGAACTACAAGGGCATTGAAGCAATAGCTAACATAGATTAACACGTAAGAATTATTGCAATGAAACATTTAATACATTTAAGGAGATGCCTGACAATGTTGCAGCATTAATCTTTGATACATAAAACTAAAGTCAGATTTTGGTACTTTATACTGAAACTTAAAATTATGCAAATGAATTTCATTCATGATGCAACACCACCATATTAGTCTTGATTCTCCACACAAGATCACACTGATAACCACAACAATCCCATTTCTTTTCTATTTAGTATCTTCAGAACTCACTGTTAAGAGTTTTCTACCTTTGTTTAAAAAAACAAATCTAGCAAATATGGGGAAAGACACTATGTCAAGGGGTCAAAAAAAGCACTGGTCAACTGTTATAAAAAGCAATACAGCCTTAGTGCTGAGAAGTGCTCAATGTAACAATATTCAAGATGACCATTACAAAGCAATGCAGTGACATTAATATTAAAATGCAGCTTCCCTTTAAATTCAACTACAAGCATTCATTTGAACTCAATGAGCACACTTCAGAAACCAAGACTATGTTTCTCACTCAAATCAACGTACCCTTCTGAGGCACTGGATTACAGGTGAAGAAAAGGGAGAAAAGAGCAATTATAGAATCATCAGTCATATAAAACTTGAAGTACTTATATCTGTATATAGTATAAACACAAATATTCATACGATTTAAAAAGTAACTTCTTAGGAACATATTAAACTTCTACTTCCATAAATCTAAGAAATGTAAATTTCAAGACATGACAAATGTTTGAAGTAAAAAATTACGCTGTAAGATAGTTAAGCTTACGGGTGTAATGAATGGGAATAATGCCTCGGTAAAGGTGGCATTGTCTGGCCACTTGTGGGAAGCGTGTGACAGCCATAATTGGACACCGAGGGCGGTATTTGGAGACCAGATGAGCAGAACGACCCGTCGTGGTGATTACAATAATGGCAGACGCCATGGCTTTGAATGAGGCCTCAACAGCTGCAATAGCTGTTGTGTGTGTGGAGTCTGTTGGCAAGGATACCTGTGGGAAAATAAAATCTCAAAAAATTAAGGATCATGAGTGTAAGTTAATCATAACTCAGCTGTAACAGTATCTATAAGAAGACATAAGGTAATGCAAAAAATTTCCACATTTTCATTTTCTTTTTATTTTCGTAGAATAATTGAATAAAAAAAAAAAAGGCCAAGGGTGAAACTGACAAAAATACTATCCAGATGGAAATGCACCTCCACTAAAGTAGAAAGTTGAGTTACACTGTATGAAATCAACATGCATCAAAAGGTGGGTTTTAACTTTTCCATTGTTGTCCATTTTCAGTGAAGGATAAACTAATTTCACATTACAAAACATTTTTGGTTATTTACCCTAGAACATGTTAATTCAATTAAGAAAATTCAGTCATCTTAAAGGATCACCAATCAAATGGATGCCTAAATTGTTATAATCAGGTGATTTCCAAGTAACCTGTAAACTAGAGGCTGCTGGATATCTAATACCTTCAAACCTTGTAAACAATTAATCATTAAATGCGTCTACTACCATTTCAAACTTGCCAATTAAAGAGGCTCCTTTAATTCCTATTTCTTGTTAAATATGAATGTAAAGGGTAAGCAAGATGGCAATGTCTCGACAGCTTTCTCCATTGAGCTGAAATACGCCTAACAATTAAAGCTTATCTTCTGTGCTTGATATTAAGTGTGATGAGATGATATTATCGACACTAGGTAGTAAATTGGTCATGGTGAGGTATCAAAGACATCAACTCAATCATGTTAAAATGAAATCTCTCATCATATCAAATGGTTTAATTTGATATTGGTTTTTAGCTAATCAAATTCCATATGCAAATTTCTATGAAATCAAGAGCTACTGACTCTTCAGAGTAAAACAAACACAAAGCATGTAAATTTCATGGATATCATTATGGTTATCTCTTCCTTCACATCATGTTGAACTGTATCTTTATTCTCATGATCAGCCAGGCTCTTTGTGGTAAAAGCCATCAGGCTAATTAGGCTCATTAGGTATACTTCATACACATTTGACGTTCAAGTCCTTGAATATCTTCAGTAGACGGCTGCATTCAGATGAACAGTTTTGAGACCCTGACTGTTTTTTCTTATAGCAATTATGGTATCTTATGCTTTTATTGGTTATTCTACTGTAAATCAAGGGTTAATGATTTCTGTGAAGTTTGGGGACCTAAGTATGAGGTAGAAATGAGCTGCTGACCTGAAAAAGCCAAAGCTCACTCAGAAAGAAAGCAAACCTGTCAAATGAACAGGAAAGCATAGACCTGAAATTCAAAATACCATGAGTACTATGAAAAAGAAAAAAAAAAAAAAAAGAAAAAGCACTCAAAAGTAACATGGGAATAAATAAAAAATAGTTTTTATAATTCACTGGTAAAAGGCAAATCAAGGACCACAAATTTCACTGTCCAACAAAAGACAGAAGACAAATTTACAAGAAATAGTCAGATGAATAAATGACTAGGGAGCCAATAATTACTTTAAAAATAAATGACTTGAATAACTTTTCCAATACAGAAGGACCCTTATGTTATACATGCATCTATCCTCTAATTTGCACTCTTGGAAACCCTGGAAGGAGTTGATGCATCATAAACTGAGCCACTGAAACCCATATTTAGGGGGATTTATATTCATGAGCAATACTTCTCCATATGTAGTTGTTAAGGTATAGAATGCACATGAAACAACTGAAGAACAATATACTCCATTCTCTCAAAATTCATTTTGGACGATATTTAACTTTTTCATACTGAACTTACATTTTAAATGAAACTGAATCATAATGTTCAGCCATACTGGATGGTTGCAGAGGCTTCATTAAACGCAAAAACATTTTCCAAAAACTGGCCTTAACTGATGCATCATTTGAAATTAGATTATTCTCTGCAGTGTTTTCTTACTTAACTTGTGACCTCATAATGATCTAGGTAAAAAAATAACTGAAAATAGCTTGATGACACAAAACAACAAAGAACAGCTACGAGTAGTGGACCAATAATGCTAGTTAGCAAAATGTTCAATTTATGCTCTGTAAATAAAGACATATTGTAGTATATATGTATTTTTTCTTCACAATTATATTAGGCAAGTTTTTACATAAATCATGAAATATGAATTATTTTCATATCAAGTAAAAAGAAAGAACATGAATGGTATAATTAACATGTTGTGGTTAGCTAGTGCTAAGCATCCATGAAAAGACATTCATCATATACTAAATAACAAAGTGTGTGAAAGGAGAAAATTGAGAGAAAATGTGAATAGGAGCAAGGTTATTAGGTTCAGCAGGTTTGAGGGACGAGATAGTTGGGGAGTGAGTTTGAATGGGAAAAAATTGGAGGAAGTGAAGTGTTTTAGATATCTGGGAGTGGATTTG
>JAYMFT010131479.1:0-13021 GCA_038088735.1 Panulirus argus | reverse complement strand
TTCTCCCCAGCAAGGACCCTTCAGGCTGTGGGAAGGCCAGGGTTCTCCCCAGCAAGGACCCTTCAGGCTGTGGGAAGGCCAGGGTTCTCCCCAGCAAGGACCCTTCAGGCTGTGGGAAGACCAGGGTTCTCTCCAGCAAGGACCCGTCAGGCTGTGGGAAGGCCAGGGTTCTCCCCTCAAGGACCCTTCAGGCTGTGGGAAGGCCAGAGTTCTCCCCAGCAAGGACCCGTCAGGCTGTAGGAAGGCCAGGGTTCTCCCCTCAAGGACCCTTCAGGCTGTGGGAAGGCCAGGGTTCTCCCGGCAAGGACCCTTCAGGCTGTGGGAAGGCCAGGCTTCTCCCCTCAAGGACCCTTCAGGCTGTGGGAAGGCCAGGGTTCTCCCCGGCAAGGACCCTTCAGGCTGTGGGAAGGCCAGGATTCTCCCCTCAAGGACCCTTCAGGCTGTGGGAAGGCCAGGGTTCTCCCCAGAAAGAAGGACCCGTCGAGGTGATCATGACACGCTGTAGAGCGGAATGTAAACAAGCCCTTTTGTTTCTGGTGGGAGAATGGGATCAGTGCGAGCCAGAGGGTCGCCGGTGTGGACGGCAGGCACAGCCGCTGTGTGTGTGGAGATGCCAAGCACCAACGTGACTGGACTACCGGAGGCTGGCATGTAGTTTGGATGATGGCGCAGTTTGTGCAGCTAACTGTAAAGCAGGGAAGCTGCCTCACAGTCTATTAAACACACCCGTTCTAACCTCTCCTATCTTTCGGTTTGGTGGTGTTTTTATGGCTATAACTGCTCAAATGGTGTGAATATTTTTACTTCCCTTAGATTAACCCACTTGAAAAGCCTTTGTAGCCAACCTTCTTATACTTATCCTAACCAGATCATAAGTGAAATGATATAAGATTGGTTAATCTGGTAAATCATAAGTTTTAACAGTATTCATTACCGCAGACACATCATCGTTACCAGGACCACAAGCGACAGAAGGGCACTACCCCTCGATGACACTGGAGCTGCCTGCAGCCAAAGGGATACGCTGGTGCCATCCTGGAAAGACTGTCCAAACACTAGTCGTAGTCCCGTCTGCCAAGATACGGCTACCTTCAGTCTTCACCGTATATCAAAATACACTGATACTAATAAGTGTAAAAGACTTACTTTTGTTAACTGTCCAGCGAATGATTTGGCTTCCAGCGGCCCTGTGTCGTATAAGAATGATTATTCTAACTTAGAGAACTACCGTAACCCACAACTGGGGTGAGGCAAGGTAGTAGCATTCTGACCCCACATTTGATCGCCACGCTGTAATCAACCACACCGCCATACTGAACGAGCTGAATGATAGACCCTGAGGACACAGACGTCCAAATTCTAGCCTGTAATATACTGAGGATTTCATAATAATGGAAAGCCTCAGAATTTGCGAGTTTCTGATATCTTCCTGTGAGTTTTTAATACCTTTCAATGTGTCTCTGATATCTTTTACTGTCTCCAACAGCCTCGACGGGACCCGTTTATCTGTCGTTGTATGATTTCCATTTGTAATTCGATATAGCTAACCCAAGTGATGATGACAGAATTATCCGACACGGCCAGCCTTCTGTACGATAGCTTATCCACTTAATAACGGTGGTGAGTACCTTTGAAATCGACGGTACGAACCCCTTAAGTATGATGATATAACCTTTGTCTTGATCCTAATGGTCCTCATACCCATTATCATACCTTCGTGCTGAAGGGGTCGAAACAACGTATTCTAGAGGCTGACTAAGGGGGTTGCATCCCACAACTTTACTCAAGAGGTCAACTAAAGGGAGGTTGTACCCCACAACTTATGTTTAAAGGTTTCTCAGTAACTCAGACTCTTGGACCGTTTTATATCTGCCAAATGATGGTCATTATCCCTCACAAACCGAAAAAAAGAGGGTCAGCGTACAAGCAACACTATCTCGAAAATCTACACTTTTTATGACAGGTTAATAGAGTTCCACATCTTGCAATGATCTATTGAGTTTATCGTGTGAACAGAGGATTAAGCAGATAATGAACTTTGTACACCTTAGTGCTACAAGTCATGTGTGTGGAGTGTGTTTTGGACGGGACAGAAATATCTAAAATCTTTTATAATCATAAATTTTGCAGCTACTTAGTCTTTCATCGACGGTATTTTCGACTGTGCAGTGAGCGAACACAAAGAACGATTCACTGTTTTAAATGATATATCATTTTCTATATATTCATCATAATCATTGCCCCCAGCTGAAGTAAGCAATCTATCATTGTCACAGCCAATACTAATAATTCAACAACAACAAGATGCTAATAATGCCACGATATAAATGATAAGTATAATAACAATGCTTTTTATGAGGATTATTGCTAATCGATGATGTCATTAACAGTCGTAATTATCACTGTTACTTGTAAGTGGTGAGATTTCAATGCTGTGCATTAAGTTGTATGTCAAACGAACAAGGCAAATTCTCATAAGAAAACAAAAAACAAAAACAAGACATTTACACAGCCAACTGTCGGATCAATAACTTCGGCATTAATTCTCCTCTAGTCTAACTCTCGCTGCCTCGCTCCTCAAGCACGACTCTACGACCCTTGAGCACGACGGTACGACCCTTGAGCACGACGGTACGACCTTTGAGCACGACGGTACTACCCTTGAGCACGACGGTACGACCCTTGAGCACGACGGTGCGACCCTTGAGCACGACGGCACGACCCTTTGGGTTTTGATGGCGTGCATGGCTTTAGATGCGACTCTTTTAAGGGTCAAGTCAAAGGCCAGGCCATCATCATACCTGAGGATCATACCGTCCCGCTTAAGGCGAGTACCGGCATGCTCAAGAGCAGTACCGTCGTGTTCAAGGGTCGTAACCGCCGTTTTCAAATCGTACCGTCGTGTTCAAATCGTACCATAATGCTCAAGGATTGTACCATAATGGTCCAGGGTAGTACCTTCGTTCTGGAGGGTCGTACCGTAGTGCTCGATGGGCCGTATGCTATATAACCTCACCTGAGAGACTCATGTCCTTAACCAAAGACACCATTGAAAAGAAAAAAGTTCCCAAAGATGTGTGGATATTCAGCTACACTCATCGACTCATCCACATAACATCACACGGTGACTTTAAACGCCTCTAACGAAGGGTGCAGAGAGCACAAGGGGTCAGTTTCCATCTGTTCCAAGAGGAAAGAAAACCCGTCCTTGCACAGCTTCAGAAACAAATAATCGCCCACAAAAGGGACCAATTCCATTATGAAGACTATCGGAACTAATATATCGCCAATTAAAAAGACGAGAAGCATCAACCTCTCTTTCATTAATATTCATAATTTGGAGCCAGACCACCGCCACAGCTAAATTCCCTTCTCAGAGATTAAACAAACAAGAGAGTTAATTAACCAGGCTTTGATAAGTTCGTAATACCCCGATCAGCCATGACCCGTCCGATACGAAAAAAAAAGTTTATATATATATATATATATATATATATATATATATATATATATATATATATATATATATATTACAAAACCATGCTCCCACCCCATCTCCCCAGAAAAGAAAAGTCCCATCAATATTTAAAAAAAAAACAAATTAACCATCAAAACTTTAGTGTCATTTTAGATTGCAGAGTGAAACTCTAATGGTAATTGCCACCGTCCAGGAGAGGTAATTACTGTCCAGTAATCTGTGTGATAATTACAGAGTTATGGCACAGTATCACCATCTTAGGTCAGCTCTCCTTTGTGGACGGCATGGGCAATGAAACCTTGTTTGTCTGTTGGCATGGAGAGCGTCCACTTAGGAAAGCACGTGTGTCGTAAGCTTAGCGGTCCTACCTTGACTATGTGTGGCTCAGCATATACTTTTTACTGTTTTTTTTTCTTTCTTTCTTTACGTCAGACGATTAATTACTGAATGACAATTACCTCTGCCTTGATTTACATGTTCTTCAAAAAAAGAAATAGATGTTTTTACTCGACTAAACCACAATGGTTCTAGGCTTGAGCATGACGGTACGAGACTTGAGAAAGATGGAAGGAACCTTAAGCACACCAGTGGGAGCCCAGAGCACGACGATACGACCCTTGGGTATAATGATGGCCTGGCCACTGTAGTGAAGGGTCGTACCCTCGTGCTCAAGGGATCGTACCGTGCTGGGAATTGGGGAGGGGATAAATTCCATGGAATCTTCCTTACACTGGTCTCTATATATAGGTGTATGCATACACTACTCATTTTCTCTATATTCCTCTATTCTTTTTATGAAATTTGATACATTTCGTGAGTCAAACAACTATATACACAGGTCTGATTTGCCTTTCTAGACTGTCACTCTTGAACGAATTACATGTAGTCCAGTCAAACGCTCGTTAGAAACAGGCATGACTCTCAAAGATGAGGATAGAAAAACGAAAGAAGAGACACAATCTTTAATATTCAAGAAAAGGGGTATCATAACGGCCAGTCCTCGAGTGGTTGGTCTACCCAATAGAAAGTATGGGAAGCAGCATTCAAGCGTAGGTGTTGCGGGTTTAGGCCTAAGAGGCTGGGACACAGACAGAGCTTTGAAATGGTTAAGCCTGAATGATATCTGTAGATGAATGAGAGTAACAACATCACGGTGGATGGAAAGGGAACGTTGAAGAAAGGCGATTGTAACAGAGTTACTAATGTAGTAAGAATAGATAAAGAACTAAAATCAGGAGCAGTATCGGTAGAGGTGAGGAGCATTCGAGTCGCTTAAATACGGTCGAAGGGGAACACTGGCAACCATTCAGCCCTCGACCAGCGGAGCCTCTCCGACTCAGCACCGGGGAGACATTGTTTGTATTTACATGAGTTTCCTTTGAGCTGAAGAAGATGACTTGTAGTTTAGAAATGAAGAGCTTTTAGGGTTACGTGCCGTGAAAACGAGTCGTGTGTGAATACAGAGAGAAAATGTGTGTGTTTATGGTCGAGTTCCAGGAACGTACGTCTATACGTGGCAGGAAAAGAAAGAGGCAGCAACTACGGCCGTTGAGCCGCCCTTCGTTAACACCTGCTGATACCAAAGTGTCCGTGGCTGCCTACCGAAAACTGTCAATACTAATATTACAGTCAAGAGGTTTCAGATTGAACATTACCGCAGGAAGAAAATATAAGGTCACTGCAAGTTTAATTTGAACTCGGTGTTGTGTGAGTAGAATAAAACGGGAAACGATTAAGAAAAAGTCACGTTATGCTGAGGATATGCAAAATCAGTTGGTATTAAGCTTTCGTTCAGAAAGATAAAACCTGCTCTTAACCTTTGCATAAACGTAAGAGCTTAAATCAGTCTGTTATGTTTCTTTTCGCGTCAGTATATTATCGTAAAATTAATCTTTAATACCCATCATTTTGTCTTTCGATCGGTAAGGGAGAAAGAGAGATGCAAAGGCGCCTTAAACCCAGAAGCCCACGATAAGATTTCCCTTGTACAGCAGGGGCCCCTCCATATGATGTCTAATTAGAGAATGGAGTCACAGCCACATGGGGGCCCCCTACTGTCAGGAGCCCTACATCCAACTCTTGATTCACATACACCGTGGGCTGCGCCACAGGGGCTCCTCACGCCCGAGACCTTGCGACAGGAGTGATCCATTCTCAGCCCAGGTTCTTCAGACCTCTCGTTCACGTACGTATGTTGGGCACAAGCCATCGAGGGCTACCCGTCCTCTCCTGGGCACTACTGACTCAAATGACATGGTTTCTTTTTACAACACTGGAAAAAAAAAGCCACTAACGGCATTGCTCAGGTCTACGTAGATGCTCTAGTCTGTCATGCCCGAAGGAAAGAGTGAGATGGAACTTGATACGGAAGATGCAGAAGACTTTGGACAGGCGTGGAAGGGTGGGTGGAATGGACGGCCACCACGAACCCTGTTCTTGCAGCGGCCGAGGTAGCCACCGGTGACCAATTACCTGCTGCTGTCGTGGGAGGTGGGGGGAGAGAGAGAGAGAGAGAGAGCTTGGGTGGCTGTTCCCGTGTCATTAAGTGTTTGAGGGAGCGACTTCGTCGTGTGGGATGTAATGACGGGTTACCTGGGGAGACTGCTATCATCATTAGCTCCATGCATGAATGCCGGGTAAATGGTAAACACATGATCCAGAAGAGAAAAATGAATATTCTAAAGTCCGCCGACCCCAAGCACACTTCTGAAGAAGATGCTACTCGAAACGTTCGAACAAAGTGTCTTATTAGCGCCACATCACATCTCCCCCACGACAGGTATTCCGCCCCCATAGAATATCCTCCCACTGCAGGTGTCGAGAACCGACGTCAAACACTGGTTATAGCGTCAACGCAAGTCTTGCCTTATGGCAGATCATGGAGGTGAAAGAAGTTACCATACAACACTCGGGCGGGAATCAAAGCGGCGGCGTCATGCTCTGTAATTAGTGAGCTGCACACAAGCTATGTATTGTGTCCCCATTGTCTTGTCCCTCCCCACCTCTTCTCCATCCCACCTTCTCTCGAATCTCTCTCCCTGACTAACTTACTTCTCTTCTCCTCCTTCTTTCCCTCCATCACTTGTTTATCTTCCCTCCCACTTTCATTCCTTCATCGATGTTGTTCCCGACACTTTCTAATATCATTACAGTTTACTCACTTCTCTTCCTCATAAATATTCTTCCTCTTCCACCTCCTCCTCCTCCTCCTTTTCTTCTCTCCTCATTACGTCTTCCTCATCTCTTCACCCCCCCCCCACCTCCTCCTCCTCCACCATCTACCTTCCGGCTACGCTGCCCTGGGCAGAGAAAGTCTAGCATTGTGTCCGGTGGGTCTCCGTCCTGCATGCTGAGGAGGACGTCGCCTGAGACCAAGCCTCTATTATGCCTCAGTGATGGCCAGCGATTCATCAAGCTCACGAGGAGGGGCCGCTCCGGCTGCTACATGGGAGGAGGGGTTGGGCATGCCACCAGCACCCCTTGGAGGAGGTGGGGGATGATGTATCCGACGAGGTGGTCGTTGGCCTCTTGGCACAAGGAGGCCTCTGGAGAGGAAGTCCTCCTCTTTCTTACTAGTCCAGTAGACACGTAGTTGTAAATTCCTTGGCGAACACTTTTTATGTCTCCACAACACAGAATTGCTCTCTCTCTCTGCCTAGACTAATTTTTATTTCCGAAGAGGATCAAACGGTGAATTTATGACAGTATAAGTGCTTTAATTACGTACTTTTTTACACTTATGATCATACTGATAATCTGTTACTCGTTAATGAGGTTTTCCACGCATTAATCACAGTACATATTACTGTTCTTGTCGCCAGTGTATCCCATTAATGAGCGAACGAAATGCCGAATTATATTACATTACAAGTGAGCTAATTAGATGCTTTTTACACACAGGATGATAATCTAGTAGTTGCTTTAATGAATAAAGTATTTATGATTAACAATTTCACACATTCTACTGTGTTATGTTGAAGGTTTTCATGTAAGGAATACATACTAGAGAAACTTTTTTAAAATCTAACAGACTTGTCATCTAATAGTTTACATAACTATGACACCAGACAAGGTTCACATATACAGTGAGAACGCGCATGGTCTTAGAGAATTATCATGGACGCCTGAAGATGGTGATCAAGATCTTTCGATTGGTGATTATAACCCTGACGCTGGCGACCTTAACGACCCTGCCAGTCGTTAGGCCTGAAGCCCAAACAACCAGCCAACTTCCTAACTATCCAAATGATATCCTTAAGATTTTGTATCATGAAAACCATGATTATATATTCTCCCGTCAAGGAAATGAATGTGAAAATCCAGATTACATAATTCAAGGATTTTGGGTAATGATTATTCGGCACTATTATTAAACAATGACAATGGTACGATTATTCATTGATAATCCCGGACTTGATCATTCTTCGATAATGGCAAATGTCATGACTATACACCACTGATGCCAGTTATCGTTATTATTCACTATTAATGCCAGTGACGATTATCAACCATGAATATCGTTCATGACTGTTAACCTTGAATGCCAGTGATGATCTTTATTCATGAATATTGGTGATGGTGAATAACCATGAATGACTGTCATGATCGTTAACCATGAATGCCGGTGAGATGATTATTATCATTAGTCGCTGACGCCCGTGTAGTATAAACTATATGCAATCGTACTCAAGCCAAAAAGTCAATGCATGTCCCAAGATTAGAGCCGTCATAATTGCCTGATTATACTTTGAGATACACACAGCTGCCTTGCAAGTTATATATATTTGGCCACATTTACAGTCAACACCGAGGGAACTCATTAGTCCAACGAAGAGGAGGCAGGAGGGAGGGAGGGAAAAAAATAATGATCCTGATAATTCATCATTTCCCTTAATAACTATCAATAGATAATTTCCTCTCGTAAAGAAAAAAAAAAGAAAGAATCTTTGGCTTTACATGAGGAGAGTTTCTTCACAATCATGCCAGCTAATAGACCCCCAAAGGACACTCCGCCACAGCGTGCCATTATTACGAGAGAATGATCGTAGTCGAACATTGAATTTGAGCTACAAAGAGAATTTTTTCCCCAATTATGCAGGGCGAGCCGACTATTAATCACTCCCTCTCCCTCTCTCTCTCGCGCGCCGGCCTCCACCTAACCATTTATAAGGGTATACCCTTGTCCACCCCGCTTCCCCCTCGCCTCGGCCTCATTGCTGGGCCATCTTAATGATGACTCCTGCCGTCCATTAATATCAAGGGGACGTTGTGGGTGTCACAATATGAATCGCACGAATAACCCTCCTCGAGCGTGCATTCTGAGGAAGCCCAGCACGCTGCTGCTGCTGCTCTTGCCGTCGGCGGTGGCTAGTCTCACACAATGCACTTCTGACTCCTTAAAAAAAGATAAGATATCCAGTTTTTCGGACAATGGTAGGACTGAATTTTGTCGTTATTTTGTGTAATGTTTTTTCCCTCGTTGGATATGAATTTGTTTATCGTATTCCCGGAGTCCCTAACCACCTCCTGTTGTAGAGGGGACTGGCGATAATTATGTAGCACAGCGTAGAAACCTGTTGCCCGTACAACGTGATGAAAGCACTAAGCTGTAATTGTTGTACTCCGACAAAGACTACAAATCTCAGGTCGAGGTAGTGTTGGTGGTGGTGGTGGTGTGTGTGTGTGTGTGTAGTGGGTCAAAGTTCGCGGTGTCTGTGGCAAGCGACAATAGTGAGACTGGTCATTAAATTTCACTTGCTGTTTTTTTTTTCAGAGAATTGACAATTTATACTTTTTTTATTATGGTAGCTTAGACGGTCCTGACATTGCCATGTGCGACACACACACACACACACACACACACACCGGAATAAAGACGTGGTACACAAATGTGAGGTTAAGAGATGGGCAACACGAAAATAGAACTACTTTCCCCTAAACACAAAAATGGAAACCACTGATAGTAATCACACACGCATTTCTCGGTCATCTCCGAAGGATACATGAACTGCTGTGTTGGCTGAGGGTCGAATGCACGCCTCAAGATTCGAGAGTCCTAGCATGATTCACAGTCAGCAGCGCTGACCACTACATCACGAGTGCCCATTTATGTGTGTGTTTCCATTATCATAATTCACAACTACTTATTACTGCTCGTTACTCAATTTGGCGTGTGTTACTATACAACCGCTGCATCCCGAAGACTATCCAGCACCATCACCTGTGTCACAGCTGTAACACCGATTATTACTCTGAATCATGACATTCTAGTTACTAGGATTCGAGTTTATGCGTAAAAGACACTGACTTTTCCTCAGTTATTATGATTCCTGAATTTCCCCAGACTACTCATAGTTCAAAGCTATTTTGTCCATCTCCCTTGACACTGCTCGAATTATGTGATCACATATTCAGCGGAAGCTTATATTCAAGTGTAATCTCCTTTGTCATTCATTTCCTATAAACAGTCCTTTGAATTCTGAGTGTTCATGGCAATCTGTCCTAACCGACTTCTTACACGTACCTCGATAGTGTGGGGAGGGAAGTGGAAACTTGAGTTACCTACTGTTCTTTCTTATTCCTTCATTATCGGATTCAAATTACGTGACGTCTTTTTTTTTTTATGAATTCTTTTTTGCTCTTTCATGTTGATGTTCTCTTCCCGTTAATTCCTTCCTCGTATCGAAGGCCTTGTCATTCACTAATACCTCTTTATCAACTTTGTTTTCTTACCACCTCCTCGTCCCCTTTCTCCTTTTCTGTTACTCCATTCTGTTGAATTCTTTAACCAGGGCTTCTATGGATCACGCCTGACCTACTTAACACAATGTCTGTCTGTACACTCACATGCCCTCACTCTGTGTTAAGGGATCCTGGTTAAAACAAGGTCCAGTAATAGATGCTTGAGATTTCAGTCTTCAGCTCATCTAACTAAATGGTGATTTTCTCTTAAGTATTTGTTAAGGCCTCCACTTTTCCCCAGGTTGCTTGTTTTCACTTTTTTTTACCTGCTTTTATCAGAGACTTTATCCAAAATCAAGAACTGTGCTGATTCCTTGTGCAATAAGACGGAACTACACAGTAGGAAATGTGACTTAATTTCCCCCTATTTAAACGACTCTATCCTGCTAATACGATCCTAACTCAGGTTTTGTTGTCTGTTCCGTCAGGAACATCAGCAGTCATCACCGACGTTTATCTGTGGCTATGACTCCAACGGCTTTGTCTCATGGTATTCGCTGGCATATCGCTCGTCTTTAGTCTTAAACGATAGAGCTCACTTGTTTTCCACCGGGCTTCACTCTTGGTACCTAGGTATTACCTCCCTTTCCAGTGTGTGATTTATTCGCCGTCCCTTCGTTCATCAGTTCCTCTCGTATGCCTTATTATTGCCCTTGAAACTCACTCGTCTTCTTCATCCACGGTGCCAACGTCTTCACCATCACCCGGGATTCTGCCGGTTCGCCTATCTCTGCTGTCCATCTCATTCCCTGCTCCAGAGCGTCCATTCCATTCCACCAGTGTCCATCCTGTTAATTGGTTTGAGATGAACCACAGGAATGAGGAAGGACAACCCTGCCAGCTTTGCCTTCTACCTCAGAGCGAGATGCGGCGGGTGATGACCTTTCCTACCGGTGCCTACAGAAGTTTTTGCGCCCCATACCTCACCCTGTTACCCTCCTCCATATACTATACATCTTCAGCACCTTATTCCTCAGCCTCCTACCACCTCCCTACCGATGTCTCTGAAGTCTTCAGCACTCTATATCTCAGCCTCCAACCCCCTTCATATTCGGTGAATTCGTCCGTACCAGCACAGAGAAAAAGAGTTGAGTAAAAATCACGAATGACTTTATTTGCGCCTCGTGTATAACATAAATCGTTATCAGACACGCCTCCATCACTCATCTGCTTGCTTCCCTGTTCTTACCACACTAATCTGAGTTTCTGATGTCTTCCATACTCAAAAACAGGCCTCGAAAGGACCCCAATGGACTGCGTGTATTCCTTTCTCCTTAAGCCGTTGTGTTGTAGGCATAAGTACCTCATGATAAGGAATACAAAAGTAAAGCTTACCCAAAATTTGAATGATGTTAATGAAATAATTAAACAGAAAAATAAAAATCAGAGGAAATAGAATGTTTTGATCCGGAAATTTACACACAACTTTTTAAACAAAAATAGAAGAAATATGTGTACTTCGTCTTATCTCCTAACACAGACAGTCAGACAGACAAAGATGACCACACCCCACCCACATACTCACCCACCGACTCTCCGTTCGTGTGAAGGGGTATTACAATGAGCTCCTCGGCTGCGACAATGAGAGCATTAAACGGAGCAACTTTCTGAAGACAGATAGTAGTTTTTCCTTTCCTCCATTTTTATCAAGATTTACAAAAGCAGAGATCTTGAAACAGGATCCACCATTAGTATGCAGGACGCGTGGATAATTGGTCTATTCCAGATTAAGTTTAATGTTACACTGCCTCTCCATCCAGGGCTGATGATTTATGAATCAAACTGGTTAAAAGAATTACGCTTAAAAGTAGTTCCTTTTGAAGACTCTAATCCTGTTTCTAGCGAGACATTAAAAGAAGGTTTCTCCTTTTTAAATGAGGGTGGATCGTGTTGCTTAACCCGCAATGTAACCTCATATTCTTATGGTTACCTCCAACCGACTGGAGATGATTTAACGCCAGTAGACCATTAGGAAGGAACATACACCGTCGAGAGCGTTTAATACCACAAGCAGTGGCCTAATTATGGAACCAATGAATAACCTAATTCAGTCGCTGAATGGTTGCTCATACCGTTGACTGTTGCTTGAGTGACTTTTCAGTATAAATCATACTTAATCAAAATTCACTTAAAGAAATATCCGGTACTCCATACTTAACCACATGTAACCCAGTTTCCTTACTCTGACATAGCTAAGACTGAAATAATTGATTTAGACTGATATGAATTCTGGCTTAAATAAACAGACTCCTTTTATGAACTTAAATTTATGTCACGTATTTGGCAAATATATAAACGAAAGTAGAATAGTGGGCGAGGGATAGGGGGTATTTAGAGAAGCAGTGCTTACATGTGCGAGAGAAGTGTGTGACACGCTGAAGGTGGGAATGTGAGAAAGGGTAGCGAGTGGTGGGATGACAAGGTTCAGTGGCCAGTGTAAAAGAGAAATTTAAGGGCATTACTGTTCCTGCTGCTATCTCGTTGTCGGGGGAAACTGCGAACAAGTTTACCTATAACCCCAGGGCCCCTTTCTCTGAAGGGGCCTCCTGCACCTCCAAGGCTTCTCTACTTCCAGTAACAGAGAAATGATGAACTCCTTTGGACTGAGATGTTCCTCTACGAGACTGTACTCCCTTCCGTTGACAGAAGATGTTACAGCATCGCCGAAGGTGACTTTACGCTCGCGCTGTAACCATAGGAGGTGGAGACCTGTAACGCCCATATATATATATATATATATATATATATATATATATATATATATATATAATATATGTATATATAATTATGACGATGTAATTA
>JAYMFT010131468.1:0-13022 GCA_038088735.1 Panulirus argus | reverse complement strand
GAGAAAGTTGAGAGTGAATGTGAATAAGAGCAAGGTTATTGGGTTCAGTAGGGTTGAGGGAGGAGTTAGTTGGGGAGAGGAAGGTTATGGTACACCTGCCCCTAGTGGTGAGTGTTGGAGAGGGTAAGGTTATGGTCCACCTGACCTGTGTGGTGAGTGTTGGACATGGGACGTTTATGGTACACCTGCCCCGAGTGGTGGGTGTTGGAGAGGGGAATGTTATGGTACACCTGCCCCTAGTGCTGAGTCTTGGAGAGGAGAAGGTTATGGTACACTTGCCCTGTGTGGTGAGTGTTGGAGAGGGAAAGGTTATGGTCCACCTGACCTGTGTGGTGAGTGTTGGAGAGGTAAAGGTTATGGTATCTCTGTTCTCTTTGGTGAGTGTTGGAGAGGGGGAGACTATGTTACATATGTTCTGTGTGGTGAATGTTGGAGAGAGGAAGGCTATGGTACACCTGTTCTCTGTGGTGAGTGTTGTACACGGGAAGTATATGGTACACCTGCCCCGAGTGGTAAGTGTTGGAGAGGGGAAAGGTATGGTACATAAGTTCTGTGTGGTGAGTGCTGGAGAAGGGAAGGTTATGGTGAACCTGTTTTGTGTGGTGAGTGTTGGACATGGGAAGATTATGGTACGCTTGCTCCGAATGGTGTGTTGGAGAGGGGAATGTTACGGTACACCTGCCCCGAGAGGTGAGTGTTGGAGAGGGGAAGGTTATGATCCACCTGCCCTGTGTGGTGAGTATTGGAGAGGGGAAGGTTATGGTACATCTCCCCTGTGTGGTGAGTTGCAGTGGTGAAAGGTATAGTTGTTGGTTCTTTGGAATCCGGAAATAGGTTTTGCTATCTGAGTTATAGGCAGTGGTTTTATTGCTACGGAACGGCGTTCAGTTACCATTCATTGTGAGGGAAATGTCGGAATTTTTCTAAAACGGCTTGTTGATGCATAGCAATTTAAAAAATATATCACTTTGGATTTGAAATGTTAAAAAGCAAGTTTTTATTCAGCATCGTAATAGAATGTGTTAGCTTTTTCGTAGATATATGTACCATCCTCATAATGAGTTTTTGCGTTGCGCTTCCTTTGTGACAATAAGGCGCACACTAAGGCTTGTGATTGAATGGAGTGTAAAGAATACTCTGGCGTCTGATTTTGTTGCCAAGGGCAAGGGGACCGAAGGGAGGGAAGGAGAACCACTCCAGGAGACAGTTTGACCTCCATATCATGCCACTGCGTAACTAAAGTGCAATGGTTAGAGGGACTGTGGGTAAGGCTGAGGCACAACTCTGGAAACGTTGGAGATCTTCAAGTCATATCGCCGGAAGTTACCCACATTTGGGGAGCAGAGTTGCAGCACAGGAAGACCGACCGTCATGTAATGTTCTTTAGGTTGACATATTCTTTTTACGCTTTGAGAAAAGAATGAAAATGCTTTTGTTTAATAATCTCTACTGCTACAAGATAAGTTGTGTCTATAATCTTAAAGCAAAAATTTATAAAGCATATGACACATAAAATTAGTACTTTCAAAGACAGCTGAGAAATCTTGGTAATTCAAGTCAATCTAATCCCCAACTTTCTTGTTTTAATGTGGTTTTCGAGTCAGAAAAAGTAAGTTTAAGTCAGATTCATCTTCGCTCTTTTGGAAGTTTTCAAAAAACTGAAAAATACATGTTTGGCATTTTCACTGTTTATGCGCGCGCCAGAACACATACACACAACACACACACACACAAAGAAAAAAATATGGACACACAATATGGCGCATGTTTTTGTATACTCGAATCTTTGTACTGTATATGTTTAGCATGTGGTACATTTTGTGGCTTGATGACTTTACCTGCTATTACTCAGTTAATCAGTAAGTCACTTTGTGCTTGCATGTATGTGTATGAAAGCATTGTTTGGAACTGTTGGCAAGATATTTTGTTTTATAAAAATTTGTCTTTGGTTAAACATTACTTATTAAGACAAGGAACAGTAGCGGACACTCAATGACCTGTGTTCTTATAATCAGAATGTCTTGTCTTTGAAATTAATTCGCCGTAAATTGATTCCTTGAGCAAGAGAGTATGACAGAGCAAGGCGGTATGACCGAAGAGCACGATGGTATGACCAACAGAGGTGCAACCCTTACATGTGATAACCTGGCCATTAATTTCCCTTATGAAAGGCCAGGTCATCATCCCCGAGAGTCATACATTTGTGCTCTGCGGTCGTTCCGTTGTTCTTCACGGTTTAAGCCCTAAAAAGAAAACACTGCAGGTTACTGGGGCCACACTATACATTAGACTAGCACAAGTACTGACCGTTCCTCTTGACCTGTTACAAAAGAAATCAAACGGCAACAGACCATTAAGTACTTTAGAGGCTCTTTGCCACAAAGGAAGAAATCTGAAACTCATAGATCAGTATGTTAAGAGTAGAAAGACAGATATTTTCAAAGGAAAAAGTACAGTAAACTTTTCATGCAACTAAGGAAGAGCAAATACTAATGTCAGTCGTGAGTTTGAAGCGAAAAATTCCTCAAGTCTGGTCTTAAATGTATCTATGGTGCAGCTTTCAAACACTCTGATTGGTGAATCATTCCATATAATAACAATCCTGTTCCAGAAAAAGTGCTTCGCCCCATTTGAAATATCACGTTTGCCCGCGAGTTTGTATCCATTACTACGAATGAAACCTGACGAATCTATCCTTAACTATCCAGATGGACCTAGATTATCAAAGCCTTAAATAATTTCAAATACCTTCTCTTTTCTAAGCTAAATGAATTTCAATCGTTCACTCGGTTTTCATAAGATTTGCTTCTCAGTCCGGGAATCATCTAAGTAGCTCGCTTCTATACACTCTTTTTTCTGTCTATCATTATTCAAGTAGGGCGGCCAACACTGAACACAAAATTCAAGCTGGAGACTCTCCGGCGATTAGGTAAGAGTAAGGATAATTTCCCTGGACAACCCTACCTATACATCCAAGAATTTTGTTCGCAGCCTTATCCACTTCTATGCACTGCTTACTTGGCTTCAAGTCACCAGATATCATTACACTTAAATCGTTTTCTTTGCTTATTTTTTTTGTTTTGTTTTGTTTTTATAGTTTTAGAAAATCTATGTTATAGCTTACTAGGCCATCATAACATAAAATCTTTGAAAACCTAACTTCAAAACTCCATTATAGGGGCTAAATAGAATTATTGATAAATAGGTCTGCAACAGAGGGATCCTACTATCCTAATTTAGCAAAATTCCACATATTAAGTATAAGGAAGTGTTCAAGTCCATCATATCATACATGCCTTCAAAATCTATCTTAAAAACAATTATTTGGATGCTAAAGTAATTTATAACTGTTTATAGTTATTTACTAGAGTGGGCTCTTGACCATTATAAAAGAAAATTGGAAAATCATACCTTTAGAACTCTTTTTGCCTGCTAACTACATTCATTGATAAATAGGCCTTCAACACAGTTTTCCTGATATCCTACCTAAGTGAAAATAACATATGTTACTCATAAGAGTAGGATCTAGGCCATCTGGACATAAAAATCTTAAAAACATTCCTCTAAATCTCTTTTTTGGGCATTATATTGAATTATTGATAAACAGACATAAAACACAATGTTCTGGAGGTTCTATGTAAGTGGAAATAACACACATTTATCAAAAGAATGTGTTTTTGGCTACCATAATGTAGAAATTTAAAAACTCATCCTTAAAACACATTTGGAGGGGCTAAAGTGAATTACTGATAAAGAAGACTGGAATACGAGGTCTCAAAGGTCTTACCTAGTTAAAAGAACTCACATTATTAATAAGAATGGTATCTAGGCCATCATAACTTAAAAACCTTAAAAACCTAACTTTGAAAATCATTTATAAGGGCTAAATAGAAATATTGATAAATTGGTTTGCAACACGGATCCAACTGTCCTTACTTAGGAAAAAGACACAAATTATATATATATAAATTTTACAAGTAATCAATACGTAAATGCTTTAAAAACATACCTTGATTACACTTTCTTCATGCTAAAGTGATTTATAAGTATGTATATGTATTTATAAGAGTGGGCTCTAAACCATCATAAAGGAAAATTGCAATATTCTTACCAATAAGACTCATTTTGGAAGCTGACTAGAGTTATTGATAAATATTCTTCTGATATACTTTCTAAGCAAAAAAATAACATACATTATTTATAAGAATATCATGTAGGGCATTATAACATAAAGACCATAAAAACTTTCCTAAAAATCTCTTTTCTGGGTGTTGAATAGAATTATTGATAATAGGCATAAAACAAAGGATTCTGGAGGTCCTACATTAGGAAAAATAACACCCATTCTTTAGAAGAATGTGTTTTAGGTAACTGTGAATTAGAAACTTGGAAAACCCAACTTCAAAACATCTTTGGAGAGGTTAGAGAGAATTCTTGATAAAGAAGAATAGAATACAGGTTTCGGAGGTCTTACCTTAGGGAATAGAACATATTATCGATAAAAATGGTATCTAGGCCATAAAAACATATAAAACTTAAAACGTTGACTTTAAAGCTTTTTTATAAGCACTAAATAGAATTACTGATAAATATGCATGAACAACACGGTTCTGGAGATCCTATGTTAGCGAAAATAACACACATTGTTTACAAGAATGTTTTTTAGGTTACCCTAATATAAGATCTAGAAAAACTTCAATCTAAAGCACCTTTTTCGATATTTAATTTCCGTTGTAGATTTATTTCCCAACTTAGCATGGTCTGCAGGTTTCGATATCTTGCAATACAGCCTATTATGAATATCATTATATTATGTGAGAATGAGAACCGTTCCTAAGATTGATCCTTGAAGCACACCACTTGTTCCGGGTAACCATTCATAGGCTTGACCTAATTTTATGTCCAGTTAGCCAATTTCCTAACCAACGATATACAACTCCATCTGTACCATGTGACTTAACTTTTGTTAGTGACCTTTCATGTGCAACTTTATCGAAAGCTCTTTGAAAATCTAAATAAGCGACATCAACTGCTTTACCTTCATCATACATTTTTAATGATATCATAAAAGATATAAAGCAGATTTGTCGAACATGAGTAATATCGTAGAAAACCATCCCAAGAGTCTTTTATTAAGTGTTGGTCTTCCAATTAGTTTACAGTCTCATCCCCGAATGATGGTGTTCGCAAGTTTACTAACTACAGACGTCAGGCTAATTGGTCGATAATTTACGGACAGTGATTTATTACCTTTTGTGAATATAAGTGTTACATTAGCCAGCCACCATTCTATTTTCCCATAACAGGTGATTTATTGAAAAGAGTACTTAATAGCTTATCTACTCATTTTTCCCCTCTCACTGTACCTGGATAAAGCTGTTCTATTGACTTACATTCCCTTCAGGATCTGCAAAGCTTATATCATCATTTCACAAAACGTTTTCCTCTCTCAGGAAAGGAACTGGATTCGGGACGTGACCTTTCTTCGCTTGTAAAAAAAGTTTGGAAGATTCATTGAAAATCCTTTCCTTGTCTTCGCTGTCTTAAACCAAGTCAATATTTTCCGTAATTATCAGATCAGGTGACGGGTAAAGACTCTCTTTCTTCTGACATAACCATAAAACTCCTTTGTTATTTTCAGCAATATGACCTCCATACTGACGTTTACTTTAACCATACGTGCCTTAGTTTCTCAAAGCAGATTTTCACAATGACTCTCTCATGTTGGTTATGCTCTTTGAGTTTCTCATATGTTGCTTTCTTGTACAACAGACACTTCCTTATGTCATTCCTCCACGATATCGGCTTCGCTTTAGAAACAGACCGTCCTCTAAGCACTAGCATTTATATTCCCACCACTACTTTGAAAATTTATCAGTTTTCTCAAGCTTCATCCATATCCCTTTCACGAACGATATCGTCCCAGATATGGCTGTAAATAACAATCTGGAAATCATTAGAATTTGTAAGTGTAAGATCAGATATCTTATCGCGACTCTAATATTGACCAGCATTAAAGGCAACGTTGAAAGTTAACTCGAAAGTAAATTGCTGGTGAACACTTTTACCAAACTTTTCTCCAACTTCAACATTGTTAACGAGGTCTTCATTTGTAGTTAGAACTAACTCTGACATGTCCTTGTCCCGAGTAGTTTTTATATAAGGGCGCTATCAAGTAAATATAGGTAAAACCTACGCCCCAAACTAACGGAAAGGGACTGTCCCTATTTAGACTAGAGTTTGTTAAAAGTCTCCCACTATGATCGCATCGTGTTCATTACTGATTTCTGCTATCTGGTCATAAAGTCTTTCGTCTGTCTCTTGTGTTGTTATTCCTTTCCATACCCGTCTCTCAGCTTTCACTAGTCACAAAATAAGTAAAATAGAGCACTCTAAACTGCGTATCTATTAAGGAGAGCTTCTCTTGCTTCTACAACCATGCTTCCGAATACTTGCAACTAGATTTTTTGTCAAAAAACAACACTTTTGTATAACGGAGGAAAATTTAGAGTTAAGAACAATGAGTTATGTGAGTTACACGTCATAAGGTGTTATTCATGAGATGGAGAAAGTGTGTTTATCGTCAGATTTTCAGCAATAAATGTGTGGGTTAGGCAGAATGAAAATAAAGCAACCTGGGCTAAGGAATGGAACTTGATAGCCTTTAAAGTACTAGCTCGCTGCGCAGCCGTCATTACCCTCTCGACAACCAGGAGGTGGCTTCCTGGTCGGTGGCTGCCTGCTACCTATAGAGACAAATGAGCGGATGGACGCAGATGTGCCTCCCCACCTGCCAACCACAGCGCCCTCATGGTGGGGATGACATGGCCTACTCCAGCAGCTGGAACGATGCCTCCCACCACGGGGTAATTAACCCGTCGTTCACTGATAGATGAATCGTCTGGATATCAATTATCATGTTTTACCAATCGTAATGGGGAAATGAGGAGAGGAACTAATTAACGTGAAGGGCAACACCTAGCGGAAGGATTTAATAGGCGTAATCAACTGAACCACCGAGCAGAGGTTTACGCCAGCACTTCCCGGTTAACTCATCAACTTACCCCAAAGAGCTCTTCAGCTGCACGGCTGCTTGCTTGATTTTGGCTGTAGTGTTCCCTTGGGCATCATTATAATTACTAGGTGCTGCTGTCTCATTATAGATGTTGGTCGCTGGGCTCTGGGTGTCATCATAGGTATCAACACTGAAGGCCACTCCTGGCTGGGAGGTTAGGGCTTATGGTCGGTGCAAATTTTTTTCAACCTGGGCTCTGGTGCTTGTGAGGGGCTATGGTGCTGACTGAATCTATGTGGTTTACTCTGGGTGCTGCTGGCTGGTGTCAGAGGATCATTATAAGTGTTTTGTGCTAGCGCTTATCTGTGGTAGAGGTACTGCAGGCTTTGCTGTGGTTTACTGGTGTTAGAACTGTTCAGCTAGGCTGAAGATTCACATTATTGGTGCCTGCATTACTGACTAGCTTGTAGGGTTCTTGTATGGTGCAGGACTCCTGCCTAGAAACGGTGCTCAAGTCATTTGCTACAGATATTATGTAGCATGCTCAGGGGATTAGACTCTAGCATGAGAGAATCAGACTGAATGTCCGGTGTGCTGAGGTTCAGATACAGACACTGTGCTCTATACTGAATCTTAACTCTAATAATTTTGTGCTCAGTGCTTAGTGTTGAACCATAGTTCTGATTATTGTTTTCAGGCGCTCTGTTGGGAGTCCTGGCTCTTCCATCTCGTACCAGGTGCTACGTATTGAGCCCAAGTGATCACATCTTGTACCAGGGGCCCAAAGTGAAGCTCTCATAGTGGAAACGTAAGCGTTAGCTGCTACATGGTAAACTCATGAGTTGAAATTAGACATTCAGATACTGGCAGGGAAGCTCTGGTGTTCTAATTCCCTCACCAGCCAAACCAACTGTTCTTGGATCGCCCTTGGACAGAGAAAATCAATTACATTACAATTGTTTTCCTTCAAAATTTATGTGAGGCAGTTGGTTGGTTATTTGTGCAGGTGTTCCTCCGTCCTTGTCACAACACTGTCACAGGCCTGAACAACAGACTCAAAAACATATATTTGCTTTTTTTTTTTGTCCTTCCCAGCACGATCGTGGTCGACCCGTTCAATAAATAAAATGGAGAACATTTTACTTGTTCAGCTTTGTTTAACAGGCTTCATTACACCAATAGTAATCTGAATTATTTGGCCTTAATTGGATTTACACCATTGTCCCAATTAGAATGGCTCACACGGGCTGTAAAGTTGGGTCATATTGCAAATAGTAACATTAATGATTTGTTGGTTGTGAATATTTCGTGGTGTTCCCATGGCTTTCATCTGCTCTTCACAACGTGTGTTTCGTGTGGGTGCACGATGTGGCCTTCGTGTAGGGTGCGCATCGTGTCTTTCGTGTGGAGTTCACACCATGGCGTTCGTGTGTGGTCAACACTGTGGCTTTTGTGTCGGGTGCATACTATGGTTTTCATGTTCGGTACACGCCGTGTCTACCGTGTGGGGTAAATAATGTGGTTTCCTTGTGGGGTATACACCTTGCCATACTTGTGGAGTATAAACTGTAACTTTCATGTGTGGTACACAGCGTGTTTTTCCTGTGGTGTACAATCCTTGAAATTTGTGTTGAGAACACACTGCAGCTTTCGAATGGGGTACGCACTGTGTCTTCGTATGGGATAAGCACCTTGGCGTTCGACTGTGGTACACACCGTGGCATTCGTGAAGGGAACACAATGATTCTTTCCTGTTGGGTTGACACTGTGGTGTTTTAGTGGAGCACACACTGTGGCTTTCGTGTGAAGCAGACACCGTGTCTTACGTGAGGCGTACACATTGTGGCTCTCGTGTGTGGGTACATAAGAGTTCTCTCTCTCTCTCTCTCTCTCTCTCTCTCTCTCTATCTCTCTCTCTCTCTCTCTCTCTCTCTCTCTCTGTATGGTAAGCACTTCGTAATAGCCCTGCCATTTTGGCTGAATCTCGTCGTAAGTACTTGTAGGTAGGTACTTTTTTTTTTGGATGGGTTGGTTATAGGAAGGGAAGGAATAGGTTGAAGTGGAAGAGAAAACTGAAGTGTGCACAGATGTATTTTGCAAGTTTCTGATGCATGTGGGAGATTTTCCGGAAATGTGTTTTTTGTGCCTTAATTCTGTACCCCTACAGACTGGGGTGTTTATGTGTGTACCCTCTCTTGTTTTCTTATGAGATTCACGAAGCTAAGCTAACCATTGTTCATTGTCCACATCGATGGATGACTGGAGCCGCCGTAAGTGTTTTGAGGGAACCAAGAGTGTTCCATGCTTGTATTGTTGCGAAGTCCAGGATTTGTCTGTAGTTTGTACTATCGTTGTCTTCAAGTCCTTGCCATATCTTTTCCGGCTGCTTCTCCTAGGTGTGGACCGACCGATGTAATTTATAGTCAATCATGCTGTTTTGCGGTGTTTTCAATGTAGGAATATTTTTCACTTCTGACGAATCGTAAGACGTCATTTTATATCCTTTGAAACTTCAGCATGTGTGATTTGGAGGCGAGGAACGTTGGTATAGGTGAGTAGGTTTGGATAGATATTATAAGGGTTCGGACCAGGTGTAATGTTTGGCTCTATGGTACTGACCATGATCTGTACAGATTGGTCAGGTCCGCTTATCTGTAACATCCTCCCATACTCTTGGTGACAGCAGAACTGCACATCCTTCTTTTCGTCTCCCCAATAATTTTCACTCATTGCCGTCCATATTACACCTCCTTCCATGCCCTCCCATAACTTGCATTCATTTCCACTTTCACTCCACACACCCTGCCCGAGGATATGAGTTTCCCCAAGCTCTATCATATCCATGCTATAAATTTCAAACCTCTCCACAGTCTCCCTGCTTTTATTCTCACTAGTCATCTCATTCACATTCAGCGCCATCACTCTCAGTCGCTCGTTCCTTTTACCCTCGGCAGAACTGATGGACTCCAGTGCCGCTTCTTAGCCTTTTGTGCCTCACCCTTGACAGGTCACTGGCAGGGGGCAACTCCAGGGCAGTGTTCCCGGAGGCAACGAGTGTCCAAAATTGTCAAACTAATAATACCAGTGCACATCAGATGCTTGTCCAAGTCTAAAACTATTGCCCTGATGCAATTGGACAACACTTCACCCTTCAGTTCCACCCTTAAGGGGTGTACTGACGAGGTCACCACGAGAAGGCAGGATGAGACTTGGCTTCTCTAGTAAAAGCAGAGTAGCCCTCGAGGTGCTAAAACTCAATACTTTTCCCAGTTCGGAGCTTCTTACTTTACACAGTAGCAGTACTTCCTACCTCATTGGTTACGACACTGCCACTGCCCAAAGCGGAATGTTAGAGGAATGCAAAGAAAGAGTAGATAGAGATTTAGGAAGAAAGTTAAGTGAAAAGTTTCGGGATAATAAGAAACCACACTGGAAGGAGGTGAAGAAAGAAAGAGGTGGATGAAAGAGTGGAAATGTTGATGTGAGAAGTATGGAAGGGGAATTTCTGAATCAAAAGGAAGAAGTGAAAGGAAGATGGAAAGAGTATTTTGAACTGTATTGGCATTACTCCAGTCAGTTCAGTGGTCATAATTTTTGACATGATTAAACAAAGCATTTGATTCTTGTCCTGTTCTTATACTACATCTATGTTGCTTAAGTCTAACATAAAGATCTTTACCAGTCTGCCGAACATAGAACATATTAAAGTTTTTATATGGTATTCTGTAAACACAGCCCGCAGAATTTTCTGGTAAGTTTTTGATTACGATGTTCTTTATAGTACTGTTATTCCTGAAGTCTACATTTACATTAAAGGATTTAAGAAACCTGGAAAGTAATGTAAAAATTATCACCAAAAGGGAAAAGTGAAAGATTCTTGGTATCAAGGGGAGTTTTGGGTTTATCTCTATAAAATTATCTCTTTGCCAACTTAAGGGATTTATCAATGAAAGATCTAGGATACTTTAACTTGGATACAATAAAATATATTTTCGTTAGCCCATCATTAATAAATTCCGGACGTAATGTCATGCTGAGCTGAGAAATAATGAATATATGAACAAACATTAGTGGGTTTTCTGTAAGAGATGCATGTGGCGTGAGAAATATTACACTTCCACAAATGTAACTATTTGTAATTGCTATGACTGCTGTCAACGAGAAGGAGGGCTCAGGTAGTAGAATAATGCCGCCTACCATAACTCCTGCAAATTTAAGGCATATTCCTCTGACTACACTTTGTGTGACTCTGCCACCAGTGAGAGGGAGGGCTCAGTTTATTGGCCTCTCCCAGTACCCCAGCTAACTCATGATTATCCCATCCCCTACCCTTGGAGCAACCCATTAGGTAGTAGGTTGCTGACAACAGCCGCCCAGGGTTGTACTACTGTTCTGACTGAGAAGCGTTCAAGTGGCGCCCGGAACCATCTTATGTACTCCATGTCAGGATTGTTGGTTTTACTTCCTGTCTCATTAAAACGGGACTAACGGGCTAATCCTGCCATCTTCTTCTTACAAGCACCGCACACCTAATCATACGTTGCTTATTATTATTACTCTTTTCACATAAGTACTCTTGCCATTTCCTGTCCGCACAAACATCTATCAGCATCATCATGACAGTGTCCGTTGAGTCTATGACCCCTAGTCCGCGGCATCATGGAGTGCAAAGAATCTCCGAGTTTCAGCATGACTCTACTGCCAATGAGACGGAGGGCTCTGGCAGTAGTAGTACAGGTCCCTCCCACGACCTTTCCCTTCTGTGAGACCTTCTTTTTCTATCCACTATATCAACATTCGTGGTCTCTCTAGCAAACTCTCCTCAGTTGCACACTATGTGTCAAGTACCTCTCCAAATATCTTACTTCTCTTTGAGATTCAGTTGTCTAATGATGCTCTCACTAGTCCCATTTTCATATCTAACTGTAATCTTCACTCACGATTACGATTCAGAGGTGTTGTTTGTGCTAATTCCAGCATAAACACACCTGTTGCACGCCTCAAGGACCTTGAGTCTCCAAATTTTGATGTTATGTGACTCAAAGTCTGTCTCAATACTACTACACTTGTCCTCTGTTTCGCCTATTGCTCTCCAAATTCTACAAATTTTATATCCTTCTGCGACTATCTAAACTCCTGCCATGAGACTGTGACATCCTCTTACCCGCAAGCCGAGATCCTCTACAATGGGTATTTCAACATTCACCATAGGAATTGGTTAAATTCCTCCCATGCGGATGGTGGAGGGATCGAAGCCCTCACGTTCTCCATTCTCAATGATTTAGAACAAATTATTTCCAACCCTACCAGTATACCTGACCGATATGACCACTCTTCTAATATTTTGGATTTGTTTTTCACCTCTAATCCATCTCGCTGTAAATACACAGTCTCGCCCCCAGTTGGTTCATCTGATCATACTCTAATAAATGTATCTATTCTAACGGCACCTACCCCTTCAGCAGCCCCTTCTAAGCGTAAATACTGGCATCTGAACAAAGCTGACTGAAATAACTTACGTAACCTCTTTTCTGACATTCCTTGGGTAAATTACTGTCTCTTGTGCTGTAATGATTCTGTCTCCGCCAAACGCATAACGAAGGTTATTGTTGCGGGAATGGAAGCATTTTTCCTATTCTTCTTCCAAGACTACTATTTCTTCAAATAAATGGTTCAACCATTCCTGTTCTGAGGCCATTCAGACAAGGGATCAGGCTTGGAAAAACACTCCCACCTCTGGCTCCCATTCAACTTTTATCAGTCTCCGTAATCGTTGCAAGCGCATTATTCATGAGGCGAAGCATTCTTCTATTCAAAGGAAGTGCGACAACCTCTCCTCGTCATCCAATGATAGGTCTTTCTGGTCTTTAGCTAAGGGCATCTTTAACAACTTCTGTCGCTCTACCTTACCTTCACTTTTCCGTCCTAACGGTACTATAACTGTCTCTCCCGTTGACAAAGCAACTCTCTTTGGTTCCCGTTTCTCCTCTAACTCCACCTTGGATGA
>JAYMFT010131457.1:0-13022 GCA_038088735.1 Panulirus argus | reverse complement strand
CTGGAAAAAGAAAATAAGAACAGTAAGTACTTTCGTTTATTACATCCTCAGACAGAGTGAGAGAGGGAAGGTAGTGGTGTGAATTAAATACACACATCATGTCGAGACCGAGGACGTCGAGACTCAGGATGTCAAGACCTAAGACGCCAAAACCGTGGACGTTAAGAATTAGGACCAACACTTAGGATGTCAAGTTTCGATGTCATTCGCGAGGTTGTGTGGCGTTGATAACAAAAGCCCCAGGACTGACTTTTGCCTAGATAGAGATAAGGCTTATCAGTATAATACCTGCTACTAGTTTATCGACCAGGACTCTTTAGAGGTGATCAGAAAGCAGTTACTCGAAATATTTTTCTCTCTTCGCTCAAATACTAATAAATCCTGGGATTGATATTAGCAGGTGTGTCGACCTTGAAAAAAAAATTGTTCTTGTAGTTTTTTTATAAACTTGTACACAAACACACACACACACACACACAAACACACACACACACACACACACACACACACACACACACATACACACACAAGCAAAAGCACTTATACATACACAAATAGAAAGTCGAACATACATATGAATACACACATGCGAGCGCACACACACACACACGACAAGATTCAGCTGAGCCAACGAAAAACCAATTTTCTCCTGGTCATTATTATCAGCCCTTAACTTGACCCGTCACGGAAGTGACAAAGGAACGAGGGGGTTCGCTGGCGCAAATTCGGAACAGCTTCACGGAGCTTTACTTCTAGGCCGTCACTGCGTCACGTTGCGGATTGCGTTCAATCCAACTTTAATCCGAAATACGCGCAACCCAGCCAATACCGAGAGCTTGCTGCTGTATAATTAGACAATATATATATATATATATATATATATATATATATATATATATATATATATATATATATATTCAATGTTTTAGCTTTTTATGGCTCGTATTTTTAGCCAGCATTATCGCGGGCAGTGCATTTGTCGGAAACGCGGAACGTGTGATGTATTAACGAATCTAGCTCAGCTTTTGTCCTAAGTCACCAGTTTATGGTTAAAATCTGGCCTATAATATTACTCTATTAGAATTTTTCAGGTGGCTAGAAAGTGTGATCTCCAGTGGGCTTGTATGAGGATGAACACCGGCAATGATTGAGTGAACTGATTGGTGTGACCTACGATTTATACCCTCGCATTTACGTGCTTGTGTAGGAGTGTGTGTGTGTGTGTGTATGCTTCTGTTATTGTCAGATTTGCTAGGTGAGAGCCTGGCATGGATCGTTGCGTCAAGATAGCCCGTTCTTTCTTGTCCTGAGGAGATCCACTGACTGAGAGATAATACGGAAAGTTCACGAAAACAAAATTTTAAACTCACGTTCGAGAAAACGAGGCATAACGTTCGTGAGCGCTCCGCTCGCACCGTTACTACTTTCTTTCGCATGGTTATCGAGTGTGCGTACGGCGCTACCATCATAGGTCTTGGGACTGTTCAGGACTGCAGGTTGTAGGGAGTCTGTTGTCTCTGCTAAAGAGAATTATCAAAGAGTAAATTCCAGAAAAATCCGAACTGTGGGGCAGTGAGTGCATCACATACGTAAACAAAGAGGGGGGAGAGATTTTGAAAATAATGTAAACGTTGGCAGTATCGTAGTGTAATATGTATAAACTTAGGAAATATTAGACAAAGGATAAAATCAATTTTTGAGAAGTGCTGCCACATTTTCATATTATCCTCTATATCACTATCGTTATCTGGTTGATTAAGATAAGACTCTTCAACTCATTCTCCTCTAACGAGGTGTCTCCGCAGTTCGACGGGGATTTCTACTGTGCTGTAGGTAGCCCCCTGTGATATGCCTTATAGTACAGTGCCTGTGCTTGAGTACCTCTCTGTTCTGGATTATCTGTTCTGTAATAGATCAACTCCTTGAGCACATGACGACTCTTGAGGACAAGGGTACGAGCCTTGAGTATGATAGCCTAGGATGTATGAACTTAATCCTTAGGGATTATGCCATCGTACCTAAGGCTCACACCGTCGTGCTCAAGGGTCGTACCGCCGTACTAAGGGGGTTGAGAATAGATACGAAGATAACACAAGGGGGTTGTCTGTGTACCCTCGAGCTATCCAGCGTTGTTCGTGGTGGTGAATTTCCCATGTTCATCCCCGTGATGATGGATTTGCATAGTAATTTATCGACTCCCTGGCAGCGTTCCCAGGCTTCATATTCTGCCCAGAATTTACTTGGCCAGGTGTAGCGAGCGAGAATTAGTGTGTGTGTGTGTGTATCCGAGGCAGACAGACCCAGCGTACGGGTGAAAGACACCTAAATTCTTTTTTATTTCCTATTCAGAATTCTTTTACAAGAATAACGTTTTAGTAGTTGCATGTCAGAAAATGTAAAGGCGAAGAACTCGTGTTTTTAGTTTTAGTTTAAGGTCCTTGATACATACCGCTGGGAAAGATGAAAATTATATTACGATTTACTCTTTTGTCAAGATATCTGAAGATGGACCCAGCAGTAAAACATAATCACTTTCCATCAGTTCAAAATACAAGGTGTATTGCCCTGACCTGGGAGGCACGGTAATCCTGATATGCATAGTTCATACTCTAAGGAACTGGTTGTATACCCCAGTGCTGGGTCTGTCATTATATGTGTGCGTTTGCTTGCAAATTTCAGAGACGATGGAAGTGGACGATTATTAAAGCATCTTACTAAATTTAAAATCTCCTCATGTCATGATTATATACCAGAATTGTCTAGATGATAATATTTAGACACTTCAGTAAACCCCCGTCTCATTAGTGACCATAAGAAAAGCATGAAAAAGAAATCATGTTTACGTTAGGAAGGCACGGGGTGGATCTGGTGTTGTTGTGACCATGGCAACACATTCTCCAAGTCTAGCTGTTCCTTCGGTGATTGGCGGAGGCAAAGGCTGTGGGTAGTCAGTGGGCGTAGATATATCCCCCTCGGAAGTCTGGATAATTGTAGTGATTGGCTGAGAAGTATTTGTTTTGCTCTCTGCTGCAGCTGATTGGCTGACGCTGGGCGAGTGTCAGGACTCCAGCATGTGGGCCACCTCGCGGAACCCGCCCAAGAACTTGGCGCTCCCGCTGCAGCTCTCCAGACCTGAGGCGAAACCGGGCAATTTATTGATAAAAGTCAGTGTATTTACGGGATGACAGGCGTCACTTGTGTATTCAAAACATGTGATAACCTCATGTAATCACGTAACATTTCAAGTTTGTTTTACAAGGGTATGGCAAAATGTCAGTACTGACAGTGTGGCAGGACTCTGCTCACACGGAAAGAGGTGAGGAGAATTGGCTCAGGTCGGGATCTCCGACGTGACGGGGTGATTAGCCTAACTCAGCCCGCACAGAGGAAAATATCCCGTCGGCCGGGGACTGAAAAAGTGCCTTTGAGATGAAAAAGCAGAATGCTGCCACTGCATCTGACATTCTACGAGTCATTTTTCATGACTGCGTCTGCGCATTGCAATAGCAGGGAAAATGTAAAAGTAGATATATCAATAATCCCCGGACCTCTCTCGATGCTGCTATACGAGCAGAGGCAGGGAAAGGGTGGACCCTTTTGGAGCAAGAAGTTCCTCGACGAGATTGCATCACCTTTTGTCAAATGACGATGATACAGTCTCACCGAAGGTGATAACCATATATATATATATATATATATATATATATATATATATATATATATATATATATATATATATATATATTAGAGGCTCCAGTAACGGACAAAAAGGCTATATTGAGGCTTGGCCTTAATTGAAATATGGAGAGGATTATGAAAGGATAAAAGAGGAGACAAAGAATATATATCCTGATGACTCACTGGACACAGCCTGCTAAGTGTGAAAGAATATGTATGTATTACAGATAGAGAGCAGTCTAGTAAGTTGAAACAAATTGATGAAAAAGATAGTCTTTCGAATACAGACATAACTTACTGCTCTTATCAAGATTTTGAGAACCTACTGTATAAGGAAAATGAATTTGTACATCTATGAAGAGAGATGAATGAAAAAAATAAAATCTTCCTCCATTTCCTTCAATTTCATGTTTCTGAAGTGGATCCCAAGAAGGAAACATCACCGTAGGTTAAAACAAGACATTTACTTAATATTCCTCCCCTGGACTTACAGGAGGAAAGTGATCCGGGAGAGGAGCCTTCACCTTCGTAAGCGTAGTTTCTGAGGTCGTCGCCAGCGGTGGGGACCCCTGCGGCACCTCCTAGACTAGCGCCGCTCTTCTTCCTCACTGGAGACTCTCCGCTTCGACCTCCTCCCGCGCGGTGTGGTCCTGCGTCGGGGGCCGACGTGCTGCAACGCTTCTGGTCCTCCACGCTGCTGGTGACGGAGGCCGCGTCCACCTGTAGGACGTCCACGTCTGGGAAACGAGGACGATAGTTATGTCAGCCCAGGTTGGAGGTGGAGGCTCAGCCGAGACTCAAGACCAACACTGATGCAGTTGACGCTGGTCAACACTGGACTGAATTATGGGAATATTTCTCTCACTCTGACTTTGCAAAATCTTTTTCAACATCATCGCGAGTATGTAATTATGTAGATACATATTTAAGCCCTGACCTACTCTCCTCTCTCTCTCTCTCTCTCTCTCTATATATATATATATAATTATTCACATAACTTTAGGACCCATTTTATTGAGCTCCTTCAGTTTTGAGGCTATGTTCTCCACGCAGGAGCGGGGAAATGACTGATTTTCTTGGGGCAAGAACGTCCTGAACGAGATTGTACTTTTTTCCTTTCACTGATGATGATACTACAACGCCTAAGGTGGCCTCTCGTTCGTGGTTTATATGAAAGTAATACCGTTACGAATATTGTAAAGCCAAATAGTGGCATGTACATGTTTGGTTTTTAAAACTGATCGCAAAAGTTGGCCAAAAAATATTGCGTATTTATAAAGGAAACAATCATCCCATGATTCATTAAGCGTAAACCTGCAATTAGGCAAATATGAACCAGTTTATTAACGAAGGGGGGATAGAAAATGTTCCCTGGTTTTGCATCTCTAAATTTCAGCTTCCTTTATGCTACTTATGTTTTGCGTGATTTTAGGATTGTTCTCCTCTATTCAAATATCGTTTCTTCATTCTTTAACTATTTCTTCTTGTTTTCTTCCATCGTTATGTTGCCTCTTTTTTTTTTCACCGTGATAAAATCTATTTCTACCGACTCTGTGCTTTCCACGTACGAGTCCAGTCTGGGCTCTATGCTCTACACGCAAGGGTCCAGGGCTCTCTCACCTGCGATATTAGGGTTGACGGTGGTCCAGGCTGGCTGGCCGTTGGCTCTGGGCGGCTGCAGGAGCTGGAGTTCCAGGAGGTTAGGGGTGTGGGTGGAGGGAGACGACGACTGCTCCTTGACCGAGTTGTCCTTCACCTCGGCCGTCATGCCTCTGCGCAGCGCCGATCTCTTGTGGTGTTGGTGCAGGAGGAAGGCACAGATCAGGACTGCAAGGGAAGACAGTGTTAAAATTGCCCGAAATGCCGGAACTTGTATCCTCACTTTTGTCATCGGGAGTATACGTGAGCCATCACAGTGGGAGACTGCACTGGGAGTTCAGAGGGGCGAAGCTTGACACTCACGCAGGAGGAAGGCACACCAGACGAGGATGGCGACCAGGGCGCCCAACGACAGTTTTAACGAAGTCTCCCGGGCGTCCGGCAGCTGGCAGTGCTGCCCGCTGAACCCCACTGGACACGCACACACGTACCCCGCTGCCAGACGGACAGATCTTCAATTGTTATTGGCATTATACTTGAAGTTTGGATTATTATCAAGTGAAGAGAGAGTGAAGAGTCAGAATATATACAGCAGTTAAACAAGCAGGCTAAAGTATCAAAGAAGACTAAAAACTATCGTAATTGTAAACTATTAGATAATTATGAAAGATATACCCGTAAACAAATAAAAGTCATAGACAGAAAAAGACCGATAAACTAGCGCGATTAACCGATGGACAGAAACTGCCGGGTAAACAGGCAAACAGAAGGACAAACTAAGGGATAATAGGCCAGCCAACAGACATATATCGTGTTACCAGAATGTTTATTGAAGCAGGAGCCTCCGTTAAGACAGGGTTGCCAGACGCATTCGTCCTCGTCCTCACACGTCGTTCTGGCAGTACTGAGGACGCGTCCCTCACCGCATCTCCACAAGAAGAAGAAGAAGAAAAAAAAATCAAGCATTATCGAAAAGCTTCTTCCGGATGTAAAGTAACAGGGTTTTAACTGCAGTTTATCAAGATTATCATTACTACTTTTTTTTTGCTTTGAAACAAGTAGCTCTTTTACACAGAGATTAGCATTTCTGTGCAGATTATCATTTGTGGGAATGATTGCTAAATTTGAACGGAGGCTGAATTTGATGTCGGTTACTGCAGCAGATTTTTCAACTTTACTTTTTCTTGCATTTTTTTTTTAGTTTATTCACGTAATTGATGATTATGAACCGTGGTCTGAACAAGATTCCCCTGCCTCTCTCATTGACATGCTCTCCCTTTAAACTCACTCTCTTTCTCTCTACCGTACTTCGTCTTTCTCTCACTGACCTGTTCCTTTTCTCCGTCTGTCCACGTGACCATAGACGTAACATGGTTATCAGGACACACTTGGGACTCAGATTCGTACAAAAGAAGGCTAATCTAAAGCGCTAGGAGTTTTTATTTTCGTAGGACGGGAGACTAACTTCATTAGCATTAACACGAACTTTGAAGTGTTCACTGCTGCGTGAAGTAATGTCCTCGTTTGCGTACGCTGCAAGGGTTTCAAGTATTTTCTAAAACCATAAATCTAATGCTAGTTTGAGAGTTCAGGATTATGAGAATTACGCTTGGAAGAAACATGTCGCTCAGCGCCGTGTCGTAAAAGGTAATTTGCCAGAAAAAAAGAATCATACTAGAATTTGAAATGTGGACGGGTTGAGAGAATTGGAGAGAAAGAAGATGAGCGTAAGGAAGGAAATGTGAGGGAAGCACGTCAGCAAATGTAAAGAAAAGCAGGGATAGGAGGTAGTGGTGGAGGATTGTGTGAGTTGATAATTAATGAGCAAATAGGAATGGGGTTTTAATTGTGGTTGAGCTGTTCTATGTACAGCCGATATTAGTGATGACTGGTGGAGAAAGGGTACAAGTTACACCGAGTTAAGACCCTTACTAAGGCTGAAGCTCCTACCGGAAGTTAATTCCACAGGCCTGAACACTGCCGAAGTTACTCACCCGCAGTTGTAGGACCTCCAGGTGTCAATGCAGGTGAAGGGCGCCCTGCACGTCACGTTGGTGCAGGCTGGGGGAGCGGCGCACCCAGGCTCCACGCCCTTGAAGACGGACACCTCTCCCCACGCGGTACTGTTAACCTCAGGGGGCAACGGTACACTCCGGCCGGAGATGCGTAGGTCGTCGATACATCCTGAATGAGAGGATCACGATGACAATGTAGTACCATCTTTCCCCGGTCTTATGTGGGCTCCCCTGCACGTGAGGAGTTGCATGTACCTGACGAGTGCCTCGTGTTTATGTGTGACTCTTCGTATTTGAGTGTTCCTTTATGTTTACTGTCCGATGGCTACATGTACTTAAGTACGTACTTGTGCATGACAACTCGTCCACTCGTAAGTGATCACTCGTGCATGACTATTTTTTAAGGAAGGACTATTGACCGAGTTTATGTGGCGAGTTCTTACGTTCCTATACGTAATATTGACAGGAGAACGTCCAATTTCCAGCTGATAAAACATATAACAATGGTAATATAAAACCGATCCTGACAATGTGCCTTTTGGTACCTGGAATGTCTACGACATTACTGGATTCCCTCTTCTGAGAGTATGAGTTAAAATACATGAGTAATTAAATGTCTCTCGAGCATCTGGTTGAAACATATAACATATAAAAGTCTCACTTAATGGAAGTGAGTAATATTACCACATTACGTAATACTAAGATAAACACATGAAATAAGTAAGTAAAGTATCATATACATGGTCAACAAAATAAAAGAAATTCTTACAAAAAGGGATGATGCTGGTACTGTACGACACGTTGGGCGTCACCAGAACAAACAGGCTCACGAGACGCACCACCAATACAACTCTGCCTCCCAAATAAAGTTCATAACCTGACCGTTTTCGGCAGACCTCCCTCTCACACATCATGCTACCTCAGTTGCCTTACCCTACGGGGGTTTCCAGCATTCCCACGATTCAGTAGAGCTCAAAGTAACAGCGACTGTATTGGTTAACCGTCAAGCGACCGTTAAGATGTCACGCGACCGTTTTGCCTCCGCTGAGACGACGATCTGTCTGCTGGTCCTTGGTACGTAACCCCGAGCCATGGAGTACTGTTTCTCATGGCTTTTGAACAATTACGGAAATATTCCACAGGTCTGTGAAGTGCTATAATCATTATCTCATGTGTTCGTATAACGATGTTCAAGTACCTGGATTGCCATCGTCGAAATAATGATCGTCATATTCCTACAAATCGTTACGTTACCAAAGTTCCTGTTCTTATACAAGTCTTGTGGTTACCCAGTGCCTTTACAGAACTAGATTGGCTTGGCCACCGCACGGTCTCCGTGGGTTCTTACATAAAAGTGGTTCCCACCAGTGGGGAGTGAGTACTACTTCATCTATTGTCCTCACGTATTGTGCGGGGAACCGCGAAGTACTGAAAGCAAGTCTGTAGCTTTCAGTTCCTTCAGAACATAGTTGGATACTAAGCTGTTTCGTAATATGAGATCTAACAAAGTACAATGTTCATCGTTGTAGTCACTCTGAATATCATAGTTTATCAACAATGCCGTCATTTATCACAATTTAGGTTCACTGTAAGCGCATCGTGCAATTTCATGTTATAAAGTAAATAATCTGCTATCATATTACTGTTATTTGATCGCAGGCACCATAAAAGCGACTGAATGTCATTAAGAAAATTACCAACTATCATGGTAATTGTTAATTGCAGCTATATATTTCCACTGCAGCCGTTTAGTACCATGTCGCTATCAGCAATTGTACCATGAAATCGGTCGCCAAAGTCCGCCATGCACCATTCTTACGACCAGTTAGCATCATGCGAGGCTCCGTCATTACCACATATCATTATGGCAGTCACCAGTAGCAAACGTCACCATCTATAACTGACCATCGTGGTAACTGCCAGTAATAACAGCTTGTTCCTATTACAGCACCATTATCACTCACTGTCATGGTAGCAGCCCATAACCATCACAAACTACCATTACGTCACCATGATCGTCACCCACCATCATGGCAGCCGCCAGTAATCACCATGATATCCACCTACCATCATGGTAGTCGCCGTGGATCTGGATGACTTTGGCTGAGGCGATCTGCGGCGAGCCTCCCACGCAGACGCCCTCCTCGCCGTCCACCTCCAGCAGCTGCCGCCCCTCCAGCGACACGGAGGCGTTGTACAGGTCGCCGCCGTCGCCATCGTCCACCGTCAGGAAGGTCGCCGACCCATGCCTGCAGAAGGACGAAAGATATGATGACACAAATGCTATATAAAAGATCTTCGGGGTGTGTTGTGTCGTAAGTCTGGACAAAGAATCGTCTCTGACTCTGGTAACGCAGTCTTTAGAGACGTGCCTTTGACGATGGCGTTGCTCGAGGACTTGTGGGCATGCGCGTGGGTTACGTTTGGAATGACGAAGAAGAACGCGTTCGTCTTATCAAATCATTCCAGTCCGGAGTTTAAAACCTGTTTTTTCTCTTTCACGTTTGAGAGATGAAGTTAGATTATTTTTTTATTTCTTTTGATGTAAGAAGCGTACGGACAGCGTAATTTCGTTTAGCATGGAAATAGTCTTCTGGACTTTGACGTGTCAAGGAATTCTCTCAGGCCTTTGATCGACAGAAGAGAGAAACAACGAGAACCACCACACGAGTAGAGAAGCGAGGGTGAATAGAAGTGGAGTGGGGGTCTGAGAGGAAGATGTATGGTTCTTAGGAAGAGACACTGGGAGTGAAGGAAGGACAAGGAAGAGATATTTATATGGTTCAGAAATACAGTTGAGGGCCTATAACTTAAAGCCATAGGTTCCCCTTAACAGGTGTGTGTGTGTGTGTGTGTGTGTGTGTGTGTGTGTGTGTGTGTGTGTGATTACTCGTATATATTACGGGGAGAGAGAGTTTTACACTTGTGTTGCCCCCGTCACTTAACCTTGTTTATATGTACGTATTATCAGAGGCAACAATGATACACGGAGAAGTACAGGCAAGTCAGCAAAAAGGTGTTGCACTTCATTAATGCAGGAAAATGAATTAAGGATACGAGAAAATACAAAAATATCGAGTCCAGTGGGCACGGCAGGGGGAAATACGTTCAACGCTTTTTTGTATTCTAAGTTCTGGCGTTTTGCTCGGAAAATTTTGTTTCTGATAATTACAATGCTGCTAGAGTTGAAGGGCAGTGCAGTATATTCTGGAAACAGAAAACTTCAAGCGTTGGAAAAAAAAAAGAGAAGAATGTTTTTTCAAACAGACTAGTTTCACATAATGACGAGAGAGAGAGAGAGAGAGAGAGAGAGAGAAAGTCAGTACTACCTCTCACTACACGCCTCTCACCTTGCTGCCACTACCGTGTGCCACCGGCCGTCCGTGACCCGGGCCCGGGTCAGGCACAGTGACCTGGCGGGGTCAGGCTGGAACCGGAGCAGGACACAGAGTTGCCCGTTGACCAGCTGTAGCGCCAGGTGGTCTCGGCCGCCCCGCGAGGACAGTAACACCAGCTGGCCTCGCGGCGTCCTCGTACGGAGCCTGGGGAGGGGACGAGAGGTTACTGGGAGACTACAGGGGAAAATGCCAAGAGTGGGGAGCTTACTGGGAGACTGCTGAAGGTGGGGAGATTATTGGGAGCTACAAATTAGAAAAGTTACCGAAAGAGTAGAGAGAGTCGATGGTTGCTGGGGAGTACAGAGAGTGGAGGGAAAGTTATAAACAGCGTAGAGGCTGGAGGTTTAATCAGTGATTTATGACATGCAACATATTTTCTTTGATATTTTAAGTTCTCTGATATCTTGAGTTCTCTGATATCTTGAGTTCTCTATCTTGAGTTCTCTGATATCTTGAGTTCTCTGATATCTTACGTTCTCTGATATCTTGAGTTCTCTAATATCTTACGTTCTCTGATATCTTACATTCTCTGATATCTTAAGTTCTCTGATATCTTAAGTCTTGTAAGGATAATGTCTCTTGGAGCTGTACCATGATAGTTGCTGTGTTCACACGTTTTGGTACCTCCATCCTTATCTTAACGTTTATTAAGGTTTTCTACTTGTTTTTGGATAGCAAAGAGGAGCAAGGGAAATAAGGATAAATTTAAAGGTTTCTCCTTTGGAGAGTTTGGCCTCCTTCGGGATAGAAAACGTGTTAGTGTAAACAGGCCTGAGAAAGACAAGCTGTCGGTATTTACAGCTCTGGGAAAGAAAACGTGTCGGTGCTTACAGCTCTGGGAGAGAAAACGTGTCGAGTGTTCATGGGTCTGGTGACCTGTAACTGGTTCAGGTCCTGGTCTCTGGACAGCTATAGTGGCACTCGGGCAGAGTTGATGGTACTGACTAGGCTTCTCTGTCATCTTATATATTTTTTCCCCCCCACCCTCACATTTTGCTGGTGATGCCCGGGACGACGTCTCTCTCTCTCTCTCTCTCTCTCTCTCTCTCTCTCTCTTTCTTTCGCTACTTTTTTATATAACCATTTCTTCCTTCCTTTCTTTCTTATCTTTTCTTTCTTTCTTATTTCCATGTCTTTCTTTCCCTATTGACCTATTCATCTATGTTCCTTTCTTCCTTATCTAATCTCTGGATAGATATATTCCCTCCCTCTCCCTCTCTTTTACCCTCTTCACTCACTCTCACTTTCTCTTTCTCTCTCCTTTAAATTGTAGGAGGTCGTGAGGTAAGTGGAAAAATTTATGCCAATAAACTTCTCGCTGGTGCTGCCGTCATCGTGTTTTAAAAAGCAGTGAGAGCAGGGAGGGAGGGAGGGAGGGAGAGAGGGAGATGGAGAGACGGAGGGAAAGAGAGAGAGGGAGAGGAAGAGATGGAGGGAGAGGTGATTGGTGTTGATCCTGACGCACCAACGAACAGATGGTGATTATTGTGGCGTAATAACAACATCTCAGGGTGATAAATGATGTTCTGATCTACCTGAGCTGAAGATGCTAGTTATGGTGATGTGATTATCGATGTAGGGAATAACAGTGTTGGTGGACTGATTGAAGTACACGCTAGAGAAGACAGTGTTGCTGTGTGAGAGTTACTGTAACTAAAGCTATGCTGGTGATGTGTGATAATTATCTTAACTATGAGTGATAATGACGAAATGTAATTTTTGTAACCGGGGAGCTACCACGACGTAAGGTAATTAGTTTATAACTTAGGATGATAGTGACATGACATAATTAGGATGATAGTGATGTGAGATAATTATCAAATTATAACTGTAGGATGACAGTGGCGTGAGATAATTAATCGTGCCTTTGGGTGAAGGTGGCAAAGAAAAAATAATCTTTATACCTGAGGGTGATTATAGTGGTTGTATAGTAATTACTGTACCTGAGGCGTGATGGTAGTGGCGGTGTCAGACGATTATTATATTCAATAGTGATGATATTAATTAAAGTAATCAGAGTCGTGGAGGGGTGATGATTTATTATATTTTAGAATGATATGATGTACACATCATTACTGAGAACCATATGATGGTATAACCTACTAACAGTACTTTAAGGGTGATAGTTGCAGTAGAGGATAATTATCGTACCTCTGGGTAAGCCTGGTAGTAAAGTACAATTATCGTACCTCGTGGTGAATGTTGGTAGTGTACGATAACTATCATACCTAAGGATATCGTCGGCGACGTGAACTGATGATCGTACCTCAGAGTGATGGTGGTGGTGTACCCGAGCGGGGTGAAGGAGAGAGCCAGCTTGATGTAGCTGTTG
>JAYMFT010131446.1:0-13022 GCA_038088735.1 Panulirus argus | reverse complement strand
TAGACTAATGTTTACATATATAGCATGATGTACTATAGAAAATGGGAGGCCAGATATATCTATACAGGACATACTAACACAGATGGTACATGTTACATAAATGCGTCTGTCTGTCCATCTTATATCACTTATCTACAGTAAGCACAGTGTGATTGCAAGAGTTGACCAGGATGGGCTAAAATGGTTCAGATTTACAGAGAGGATGGGGGAGGGGGGGAAATGACTGAGAAGATCTTCGTGTCAGAAATGGAGGGGGAGACAGAGAGGAAAGATGGGTTGAAGAAGGCTTTTGGGTACTTGGGTATTTAACATTATGCAGGTATTGCATGAAAATTAAGCCAGACAATAATGCACACTGATATGTACAGAAGAGGCAAGTTTTCTTGTATTTATTTAATGTGTAGGTAGTTCATGTCAGTTTGGTTTTCCATATCCTTTAGATAAAGTCAGCACATACTTATTTAGCATTTGAAACAAATTTTTCTCTGTAGAGACTTTACAAAGTTAATTTCCAGGGACCTAAAGGACATGAAAGCCCAGCAGGCCAAGTTGGCAATGGAGACAGCCAAAGATGTCAATCAAGACAAGACCCTCAAGACTAAAGCCGATAGGGACCGTCGACTCAAAGAGAAAAATCAGAACAACACAAAGAGATTTATTGAAGAACGCAAGATTACTGCCATGAAACAGGGAAAGCAGAAAGAGAAGCTGAAGAAGGTTCATGATCAGCAGATGAGTGAACTTTCCAAAGATATTCAAATGGTGTGTTTCTAAATGTGCAATTGTTGCCAACATTTTAGTGTAACTTAACTTTCTCTAAAGGTACATAGTGTATCAATGTGTAACATCACTTCTCATTGAAAGCAACCTATTTTTAAGTGCTTAAGAAAATCCCTGATAACAGAATTCAACGTGTCATTTGTTACTGTTGATACTGGTATCATTACTAAATATGTGAGAGCTTGAGAGTGGATGTGTGCAAATGAGGTTGTTTTTTTTGTTCCTGAAGCAAGCCTCATTAAGATTGGAAATGCGGTTAGGTGGTAAAGAGATTATGAAGACTTCTTTACTTATACAATATAAGAGTCACAGAAAAATTACCATTCATTCAGGGTGTCCTTGGCTGTCGTAAGGATTTCCCATGTTATTTAATGAATTTTTGTGTTTTAAAGTAAACAACATTTAGTTATAGATTTCATTCTTCAGAAAGTTAAACTATATCTTAATACAAAACTTGCTTCAGTTTCTTAAAAATCAAATAAAGTATTAGTATTAAAGATTGTTGCTATAGTGTTTAAACATTATAAAACCATGAAAAGAGTTATTAAAACACTGAGTTAAGAGTCCAAAAGTTTGCAGTATTAACTCTAATTAAATTACAAGTGATGTTGACATCACTAACAAATACAATTTAATCTTTATAAGCATCAAGCTTGTATAATAAATGATTAATGAATCACATAGGTTAGTGTCAGTCATTTAGAAAGACTGAACGATGTCATTAAATGTACACTAACAGTTAAGGCTAATTTCCACATATGTTCAAAATAAGTATAGTAAACTTTAGAAATGAATGGTCAACGAACAGTTTTACCTTTTAGAGTATCGCAAATGAACATCAATACTAAAATGTCGGTAGGAACTTGTCTTTCATATATTATTATAGTACACCAAGTATTTCACAGACTTCATCAGGAAAGCAAACCTAAAGTTGCCTGATACCAGAAGAGAATGTATCCCTAGTGTACATTTAAATGCATTTTTTATGGTATATGTATTCTGAACATTAACTATTAATGACAAAGAAACTGTATTTCCCTCAAAGTCATCATTGATGGACTAAGAAAGAAACACACTGATTCCATTGAAACCCAAATGGTGGATGTAACATTGATAAAGTCCTCTGACAACAGATTTTAAAGATTAGCATCTGTATTTACTGCTGTTGTGGATTGTTGCTTATCACATAGTATGTCAATAAAGAAAACTTGTCACATAGACCACTGTTCATCTCAGATAAATACATCAAGTCCATTGCTGTACTTAAGGTACGAATGAGCTAAAAACCACACATCTTCTTAGCAGGCAAGGCAATGCCATAATATAAAACAAAAGAGTGTAGACTTATTATAGCCTCCTGTTGTAGACCAATGCCAGATGCAAGCAAACTTGTTCACACATAAGTTAAGCTGGTTACCACAGTTTATCCTGTTTCGATGCTGCACATGGCACATGGCAGCACCAGCAATAAGGGTTGATGGGTTGTCATTAGCAGGAGGATAGGAATAGTAATGTAGCAAGCTATTATTGTATTGCTTGACAGGAATAGCAGCTTAGCTAGTAATTATAGCATTAGGTCCTCAGATCACTGCATTATTTTTTGGGTATGACTGTGGCATTAAATGTCGTAAGTTCTCTGTCTGCTTGACCAACAATAAATGACTTTTATAAGTGAATTCTGTAAAGTGTTAGAAAGTAGACTGATTACTAGATATTTTGATGAAGGGGGTAAAAGTATGGGAATCCAAGTTTTCAAGGGCAGATTGCAAGGAAGCTTTGGTCATCTGGATGTTAGGTGCCTTAATATATCAGGATAGAAGATTTTCAGATTGTATATAATCCATATCATGCTTCCATTTTATATTAGTTTTTTTTTCTTTTTGCAGGCCATACAGTTCTATGAAAACACAGAGGCAGAGTACAAGATGTGGAATAAGATGGAGTTCTTCTGTTGAGACACATGATCACTCAGCCCAACTTCAGTCATCCCCTACAGATATCCTTTTGTGTTTAATTTCGATCATCACATTTTGTTAACTTTTATGTTTCAGTTTACGTTTCGTTATAAGATATTTAGACCACTACTAGTCAGTAGGGTGGCTTACACGATTTGATTGTAGATACCCATTCTTTTGGTTGATCAGTTAAATAGGATCTCAGTTGATTGCTTTTAGGACAGGTGTTGTGATTGCAAAGTGCTACATACAGACCTTCCTTACCATATTGAGAGAAACAAAACCTCTTTTTTCATTCATTTATATCCATGAACAGGGTATTAGGTACTCTAACAAGTGCAGTGAGTTGGATGTACATCATTTATATTGTTCACATTCATATACCTAGTAGGTCATCTTCATGATTCAGCACTCACATAGATGCATTTACATGTACAGGCATACACACTTGTATATAGTGTATGTGTTTTACCTCATATAAGTAAGAATTCATAACTGTAAATGCACTTCATCTCAAAGAAGTTTATCAAAATAATTTACCAAGACAGAATTTAGCACTGGATGCAAATTTTGAAAGAAAGTCAATTTTCATTTATGTTAATAGCCATGACACTGTAAATGCAGTTAACACATCTTTAGATGCTTGAATTATATTAAGCAAGTACATTGATAAATGAGTCAGTTCAACATGAAAGCCTTGCATAAGTTTTTATAAGATAAAGTTTCAGCATGGAGTAGTTAAAATGCTCGTGGGGTATATGATAGGTATTTATAGTAGTTACCCACTCAGATGTAGACATTAATTGTTTACCCCATTTGGATTAGAGCAGGAGTTCCTCATCTGGATATCTTGATCTAGTCAAAAATAACAGGGCCTTTTTGAAGACAACCTGTAATGGTTTAATGTACTTTACTGGCAATAATATTTTAATAACAGTGTGTTGCTTTTCTCCAATGGTACGTTTTTTTGTTTTAGTCACGAGAGTTCAGTTTCATAGGGATGATTATCATCCTAGATGTATTTTTGCCATCAAGAGAGGGCTTATTTTGTTGAGCAATGATAAGTGGTTTACATTTCATAAGGAATTTTTGGCACTAACATTGTCTACATAATTAGGAAGTATTCGGTGTTCTTATTAAGTCTTGGCAGTGCATCCAGAAAGTTCTCATTTGTTTTTGAAACAGGTAATTAATATGAAGACTAAACTGAAAAACTAGGGTGGGATATGTTTCCACATTAGAAAAGAGGCCTTAGGTGCCTCCTTTTCTGCCCGGTGGATATTGTTTTCCCTGGTCTGCTTTTGTCATCCAGCTCTGCTCTTGAAAATTTAATGAGAACACCGAGTACGGCATTACATTTTCAAAATACATTTTCACCAGGACTAGTCTAGTGTGTATTGTTTGAATTTTACTTTTGATGGTATTTTAGTATGATATATAAGTTTCCAAATATCTTTTATGCTTTGATTAAGTTATACAAGTACATCATTGTGGCATTTCCGTTGGTTAGTGTAATATGTTTACTGTTGTCACTTATTGTGAATAATATTTATGGTTATGCATTCCTCTATGAGCTTTAGCAAGATTGTATATAAATATATTATCTATAAGGTATTTACAGGATGTTATGAAAATGCTTTTGACATTTATTAAGATATATATATATATATATTAGTTTATATCACAGCCTTATGTATTGTGACTTCAGGAGTATGTTCATGAAATGGATCCATTTCAGTTTTACGTAAATTTGCTAATCATATTATTTATTTCCTGTATGAAAGTGTACTGTGTGTAATCTCTAGTCTTGTTCTAGTCAGTTTGATAAGAATTTATATTTAGATAATATTATATACATATAAATATATATATATATTTATATATTCATTGCATATGTAAAGATTGCTTCCTCTGTGGTGCCAAGTATTACTGTGCATGCAAAACACACAGTAAACTCTTGATTATCTGCAATTCTTGTCATGACAGTTATTAACTGAGATGAATGCTAAATTGGGATTTTCCACAGTTATTTGTTTATACAAATTTTCTTTGCTTCACAGTGGAATAATGCACTTGTACAGTTAAAAGAATGCCTGCTCTAGTCTCATTACACATTTCAAAAGTATAAGTTATCAGACATTTATCTGAATTGTTGAAAGAGATGAAGGCCATAGACTGTTGTTATCCCTACATTAGTTAAATCTTCATTTTATATTCCTCCTAATTTCACAACTTTTAAGCTCTTTTGACTTGGCATGATTTGATTTTGTTGTTTCCATATAGCAGTTTATTTAGGTATCCACAAAATTCCAATATCTACAACAGACTTGGTCTCAAGGTGTGTAGATAATCAAAAGTTTACTATGAAAGAATAATTGGATGTGATCCTGTTGTCAGGTTATGATAAGGTCCAGATTGCACCTGACAATACAAATATGATTAGCCTTAACAGAGTGTGCTAACAGAGGGTCAGTTCAAGTGATTATCTCATTTTGAAATGAGAATTTAGCAGTATTTTTAAAGTCCACAGTAGCTTCTTAATTTTATATTACATGTAGATTAGAATGATTACTATCTCCAAAATATAAAGTCGTTTGAATTAATGATCAAAATATAAACATCTTGATTGGTGCCTTTTAGGGGCTGTCTGTGTAAGCAAAGCCTTGCTATACAAATATTATGATTGGTAACTTTTGTGTTGCAATTTCCATATGTTATGGTATACAACTGGTGGGCTATACAATAATTGTTTTCACCAGTTTAAGAATGTCACATTAGTAGGAATGACAGTCGTACGTGTTTGCAAGAAGATGAGAGAATTTCAGGAGTTGTAATCCTTCTGTTAGTTTAGTAATTTATTCCTGGATTACACAAAACTGGAAATCTTCAGCCAAACACATACATACAAGGATGTCAACTTGATGTGTTTTGAGCAGTATTTACCCACAGGCAGTTTTGCCAACGTGCCAAAGAATCAAAGTCTCCATCCTCATGGCATAATGCCGTAGGGCCGCAGAGTCAGCCAGTATTTTTCTACCTTTGGATAATACTAATAATAATGATAATGAGGGTATTTTTATCATTGGTGTTTAGATGGTGAATTACGTCCATTAATGGTATAGTAGATATTTTTCAGTCATATAGAAGATCAGCACTTTTAACCATGGCAGAGCTTAGGCATGAGTTAGACATTATTTTGTGAAAAGAAGAAGGGGTACTCACGTTCTCCGCTTCTCAAGTCAATCAAATGCTGGTGTTTATGCAGCTGCTCACCAGTATGTACAGAGGTGCAGTAGTCATGGCCAGACCATTTATATTTAGTAGCAGGATGTTGCAAGAGCAGTGATATCATTACTGCACTTTTGATAAGCGGTAAGTGTTTTGGTACCACCGTTTAGCCTTTGAAATTATGGTATGTTTTAACAGTTACAGTCATGGTACCATCATTGACCTTTAGCTTGTCATCATAACTTAATGTCACTTTTTTGCTCTCCCTTTCTCAAATAGCAGTGAACATCCCTTTTTACATATAAACAAAGCTAGATAGAACTATAAAATCTCAACTGCTAGCTTACTACAAAGACTTTTTTGAAACTAAAGCAAGAAAAGAAAATAGATATTGTTTTTTGTATTTTACTAAGGCATTTGATGAAATGAATTATAAAACTGTATTTAAAAGAGTAACAGAAAGAAAATCATTATATATATTGTAGCAAGCAAAACCATATCTGAATTTCTGAAAATGCTCTGTCATATGTGCTATAAGATAATGATATCAGACAATGACAGTGTTTTCAAATGTTTTGAATGAACATATCATGGAACAACTAACAATATAAAGATGACACCTCATGATGGCCAAACAGAGAAAGAGATTGAGACATACGTTTCATGACGACATTTTTATCTGCGTCGATAACTTAAAGATGTAGGAGTCATGCTCAAAAGGAAGTAAGAATTAAAAATACCTAAGGAAAAGATTGCATTTTCAAGCTTAAGTATGATGATGAGCCCTTTTGCCCTTAAGGGATGATGATGAAAATGTTCTGTGTGTATTCATAAGAAGCAGATTAGAGTACTGCTGTGTTGTATGGTCAGCAGAGAATCAGGCTGGGGGAAAAAAGAAAATTTAAACAAATCTTACAAGTAAAAGTAATGATGTGCAGTTTAGAAAGAAGAAATGATAATCTAAGTATGGCATCAGATGGTAAGCCTCAGGGAAAATAGACCTACAAATCTCACATATTATAAGAGACAGTAATTAGATCTGAGAGCTTTGTTTGGAAAGACATCTGACAAACATAAAAGGAGAGCCTGCCAAGAATGATTGAGAAAGTTTAATGTTCTACCCAGCAAGATTAGAGATATGAATGAAGTGAGTGCTGAAGCATTCAAAAGAATACTTGACCTGTGGTTGGGAGAATTGCTAGATTAACTCGTGATCAATAACCATGAAAAATGTGTGCCTGCAGAAGACAGTAGCACTGCGAATCATGCAAAATAGGTAGGAAGAGCAACATTCAAGCCCTGCCTCAAGTAAAATTTCATTATAGGGAGGTAGGTACTCTCTCTTAATTTATGAATTAGATTTCAGAAAAATTTTATATTTTTGATAGCTTTGTTTCATAATATTGTCTATAGTAAAATTGTTGTTAATATGTTGTTAGTCATTAGACATGATCTGTATCTCTCAAACATCACATCAGTATTATTTCAGCCGATTGACAGTCCCACAAGTGACTGGTGCCCATCGCCACAGTTGCATCTCATTGTCAGTCATCGTGAATTCATTTGACTTTCAGCTGTGATTGCTGTGTTTGTAATTGTATCAGTCAACACAGACTTATAACATATTTGTCATTACTTATTTGTACTGTTCGGGGAGGGAGTATTACACTCGCGAGGTCCCATCTCTTGAATATTCCCTCTTGTCGTACATTTTGTAAAATACAGGTATGCTGTCTGCATTAACCATGGTTTTAGTAATTTTAGTCCTTTCATCCTTCACTTTTATACAGTATAATTACTTATTTATAACTTTTTTAACAAGTTGATTTCATGCTATGTTACTGTTTCACTTTACATGACCTTTTACAACTTTAGATTCTTACTGTAATAGTATTTGATAGTCAGTTGAGTTTTCTTTTAATGCAGTTTTATATTCTCTGATGCCTTTCTCACTCATTTACTAATGATTTGTTTCAAAGTGAGAAAACACTGAAATTACAGTGGATACAGAAGGAGCTGATGTCTTTCCTTGTAAATACACCTAGTCCTTGCTTTATGCTGGATCACTGTATGTGAGTTTGCAATTATGAGAGGAACCTACCCCTGCCAGTCCCTCTTTTCCTGTGGTCAAATTTACTACTCTACGGATGTGTGCAGTAGAAAGGGCACCAAATCCTCAATGAGGGTGGGTGGGTGGAGTAAGCATGGGAGGAGCATGTCACATTCACACCAGCAGATCAGTCCCACAGTTACCTTAGTTGTGTGTGGATATGTGCTACTTGTGCTATTTAGATATACCTGCTAATGGGGTTTTTCTACAACCTGCTGTGATTGTGTTTGTTAATATGACATCCAACCTCAAGCAACATCTTTTCCTACCCCAGAACTAGTACTCAAAAAGGAAGAAAACCTCTCTGAGCTTAGAAACAAAGCTAGAGATCTTACGACACACTGCTGTCGGTGAGGGGTGTCAGCATGTTAGAAAGTGAGCCAAAACTTCAATGAGGATAGGAGGGTCTAAAGTACAAAAGATTTATGAGCGTTTATGTAAACAAGACAAAGTAGCTGAATCAGAGCCATTTCCACCAAGTAAAGAATAGCTAGATGAGTTCATTCAATGTCAGAAGCTATATAACGTGAAGGTAATGGGATAATCTGCCAAACTGACCATGAAGCTGCTGCACACATTCCATTTTTCTCTGTATGCTTATTGTTTCACAATACGCATTTTCTTTATGCGAAGTTTTTTAAGAACATAACTCCTGCATGAAGTGAGGGATAGGTGTAATTATGTCATTTACTTGAAAAAGTGTGTGGGTCATGCAATGGCACATTATATGCAAGTATTGATGGAAGATGTGCTGACAATAGAGATGACAATTGTGTAACTAGATGGTTGAAAGTTTTACTGTGCTTTCATTAAGAAGCCAGTGAGTAAGGCACATCATATATTGATTACCCATAGCTTCAGTTTAAATCCAGATTCCAAAGACAGTGAATGAAGTAAGTCAGTTAGCTTGTTGGGTTTTCTCAGCTCATGTTATAGTACATATGAATTGATTAGATACCACGAATAATCTTATCTATCAATTCCTATTTTATTCAGTTTACTGGCATTATGAACCATACATTAGCTTTAATTTATTTTAATGTGTTAACAAGGTCATTTGCATAGTTAATGCTTTCATAGTGTCAAATTTAGGGCAAGGTTAAATTTTAGGACCATTGTTTTTGCTACTTTTCCTTGAAAATTTAATTTTGTATATGATAACCTGTAAAAGTCCAATTTTTTCATTGATGCATGTGAAGAAAACATTCCTGAACCAGGTGAATATTTTGTTAATTACTAGCAGTGTTTGAATAGTAAGTAAACTATGAAGGAAGAACTACTGACAGTGATGTAGCAGAAAGAAGATTTTCTTTAAACAAATATGAGATGAAACGACACTGGAGGTTTAAAAGGTTGGCGACAGTGCTATGGCTGAAACAGTCTGAATGCCTTGCAATAACTCCATGATTTTCAGAACAGAAACACTATGGTGGTGCCATTGCAGTGGTGACATAAAAGCAGGGTGACATTACTAGCACACTAACCACATTATTAATGTTTGCCTGTGTCAGCTTAACACATGTCAAGTTCTTCTTCATACCATCCATGCATGCTGCATTTACTTGCTCCATCATAATAAATTTACAAACTACTAATTGATTAATTCATTGTACATTGATTGATGAGTATCTTGTAAAATAATATGGATATACTTTATGTTGTGGTAGGTATGTGCCACCCAGCTTTCAATTTGGGAAATGGCTTACACTGTGGAGATGGTTAGCTGATTTTACTTATGACATTTAATTTAATTACATATCTCTACATACTGAAAACTGTTTGTGAATCAGAGTAGGTCATCAATTTTATTTGTAAATCCTTTTAGTGTCTAAATTGGATTTACAATAGGTTAATAAAAGATAGCTTCTGCAAAAGAATTTATTAGTCAAATTCTCTCTCCTGAAATAATTGAACATGTGATTTTAGTTTACACATGGCCAAATTCCCCATGAACTTTATGAGAAAGCAGATATATAGGATTACTATGTAGTTTATGACCTTTGAATAATTCTGGCAAGAAAAGCCTTGTAGTGGGGAGCCATATTGGTATTTATCTTTTGGCCCACTTTGATTAGCAATAAAATATTCACAGGAAAATTATTTTTCTCGAACTTTTATGTACAAAGATCAGTGTAACAAATGGAAAAACCATGAACTCTGGCTGCTTCCTTGCATGTAAGGGAATGTAATATGTTCATGAAAAAGGGAATGTACTTTTTGTTCATGAGATATATTTTCTCAAGGTTTAATTTGGAAAACCATTTATAAAGTGATGCTTAAAACTACATATATAAAAACATAAAGGAGAAGGAAAATTCCTCTCTTTTAAAAAGAAAATCTAAATATTTTGCAAGGTTCAGAGTATATGATATTTTGTAAAACTGGCAGGCAAAGATATACCAGAATGGCTGAAGGTGTAATTACCCTGTTAATGCATATGAAACACCTGTCAGTGCATTTAAAACAACTTAGAAAATTGATTCAGTTGCTACTTGAATATGTCCTGGAAATTTATATTGTAAATCATAAAGAAAAAGTTATCTTGCCCTTAATGTATACGTGAATGTCAGTCACTGGATGATGATCTTGCCTTGACTCTGTACGGGACCAGGCCTCATATCTGGGTCTTGTTAGTCCAACTGTCCATTCCTAAATAAAATGCAGGCAATTCATGAACACCAGAATGATTCTTGTGTATTTTTTTTGTGTATTTCATCCCTCTTTATGAAATTTTTTGATATGTGTCCACATACCACTTTTATGTTGTGTGGTGTCCTGTTGGAAAAGTATTTGGTTGTCACAAGTATGGTGGCATATGATGTTTTATGGACTGCAACATTTTTTTAACCTCATATTTTATACAGCCAACATAGTAATAGCAAAAGTTTTATAAGAAATTGAATGATAGAAAAAGTCGTGAGGATACAGATTTGCAAAAACTGTGCTTTTATTATCTTATAAGAAAACACTTGAAGAATGTATTTTGTCCCCAAAAAATTTTCTGAAATTCTAATATGATGAGGTTGGAAATCAGATATAAAAAATATGCAAAGTTTGATTATTCAGAAAAAGGCAAAGTCATGTGAATTCCCAAAAATATTGAAGCTGCTATCTAGTTTACATTTCCACCCGAAAAGGTTAGATAATTACATTTTTTCTCATACTTTAATGCCATTTCCCTATGTTAGAGGGGTAATTTCAGGAACAGGTGGAGATTAGGTTAATTTCCTTTATATGAATTTATTATTTTTTCATGAGGTAGCCCACCCTAAGCCCTTGTTGCCCAGCATGCAGTAGAAAACTTTATTCTATGCACATATGTAAGATACTCTCTTAAGCATAAATGGCAAACAATTAATTGCAAATTAGCCTTGTTTGACCACCCAATTGATGTACATTTGATGTACATTTTATTGCTTTATCTTTAAAAGTTAAGGAGTCTAGGATATAAGGGTGAGCTTTTGTACCATTATCATATCAGTAATTCATTTCTTGTTTTTATGATACAGATCTGCATCCATTAGTGTTGAGTCTAGACATCAAGTGGAATCTATAAACAAATATGCAGACTCATTTGAAATTGGTACTCAAAAAATTGCATTCTCTGTGCACGTGTGAAGGGAGTATTGCACTTATAAGGCCCCACCTCTTTTTTTGTTTTCATTACATATTTTCTTTTTCTAGTTCAAAACATTACTGCAACATAACTTCCCTTGTCCCACTTGTCCACCACTCTATTACTGTTATACACACTATAAATAACTTCATCTTGTATCCAGTGAAATGAATATATTGCTGAAATTTGTCATAAAACGAAAATAAATCTGTCCAGTTGGGGGCAGACACAGTGGAGTCCATGAATGCAAATTTTCAACAGCTCAAATGATTTTTTTTGAGCTAGCCAGGCCAACTTACATCATCAGCTGGCAGAGCTGGGAAACAACCCTTCAAAGATTAAAGCATCTGGTTTCAATCTCCAGCTTCCCTCACTGTGAAGTCACCCACTTAGCTCAACCTGGCATCCCTTTTTTACAGTCTGCAGCTTGAGGCACAATTTCTCCTCTTCCAAAAGTGAAAATATATGATGGCATACTTTGCGTTGATTCAAAGTGATGTAGGTACTATGAAGTGAAATGACCAACTTGGTACTCTGTGAAGCATAATTTTGTATGACAAGTGGCTGCTATTTTGAACAAGGGAAAGAAATGTCACCCAGTTACAACTTCTAATGGTAGTCAATTTGACTACAGTTTTATTGACCCCTTTCATAATAGTTTTTTTGCTTTAAGCAAAGATATTTTTTCTTTAATGAAACAACAAGATTGCCAGTGTTCTTTCTTGAAATCAGGTGTGGTATGGCAGGAAACTAGATGTGTTTTTAAAGGACACCTGAGAAGAAAATTTATGCTTGGTGATTCTCATTTATACTTGATCACTGTTTCCCAGATTAGCGAGGTGGTGCCAGGAACAGACAAAAGAAAGGCCACATCTGCTCATATTCATTCTCTAGCTTTCATGTGTAATGCACTGAAAGTACAGTCCCCAGTCTACATCCAAGCCCCACAAACCTTTATATGGTTTGCCCGATACTTCCCATGCCTTGGTTGAGTCTACTGACAGCAAGTCAGTGGATAGGAACACATTCTCCTATCACACATTCTCCAATTCATCAATACCACATACAAATCCCTCCTTCTTCAGTTATTTCTCAAACATCATCTTCAAAGTGAACAGGTGGTCCATACATCCTCTACTACTTCTGAAACCACATCGCCCCAACCTAGTCTGAGGCTCTGTTAATGTTACCACTTTCCCATACAACTTAAGCAGGTGTACTCCACACACCCTAACCATTATAATACCATTATAATCTGGGAGTGGAAAGTCATATTTGATATATATATATATATATATATATATATATTTTTTTTTTTTTTTTTTTTTTTTTT
>JAYMFT010131435.1:0-13022 GCA_038088735.1 Panulirus argus | reverse complement strand
ATGTTTTTCACTTTCTCAAAAATTTGTAAATACTTTCCCTGTCTGTTTTTCCCAATTTCTCAACTCTATATTTCAATAGGGCCCGGCCTTGATGTGGACTTTTGTCCGTGACTGGAGTCTTCACCATAAAAAAAAAGCATGAAACGCAACGTTCTGGAAGCCTGTGTTAAGTGTTTAACGGAAATCGGTTGGGCTAGTCGTATTTATACAGTTATACATTAAAAATAAAAGCACACTTTCTTCATGTAGTAAAACCCCACCTTGGAAAGAAAGGCAGATGGTAGGAGTCGGAAGCAACGTTCAGAAATGAAGAGCTTACAATTCAAACGTTAGAAAGAAAGAAGCAGACATTCATTTGGCCAAACGTCAAGTTGCCAATATGCTCAACATTTTGGATGTGGTGACCTGTCGGGTGCTGCGTGACCAAACCAGGAGAGAAGGCACGCGAACAACCATCCCACGAGTGCAGGACAGCCAAACCTCTATAATGACAGAGTTTACGGCTACGTTGAGCTGTAATCAAGCAGAACAGTATTAACGGGGAAAGATATTTCTTGATTTTTTTTCCTCTGAATAAACACAGCTTACATATGGTGCAAAATATTTGGATTTATCGGATGCGGCAAATTCCAAAAATTTAGATATCTGTTGCCCTTGACATACCTCCCCCGCCCACCCACTTCTCTAAAATGGTTGGGTCCTTGTTCAAATTTAAGACAAGTGGCCAGCTAGTTTTCTCCCACCTATATGATCCCAACGACTGTTGAAAGACAGGTTTATAGTTAGGCCTAGCTGATTTTGTAGTTGGCCTAACTCTGTTATAGTCTTGAGAGGTGCCTACGGAGACAACACAAACACGCATTCAATCCGCGAATATCATCAGTATGTGAGAAGCAGTTTTTACCTCATGCTTAAGGTTTCTGACTTCCCTGTCGTGTTTTTAAAGCTAATACATTAACTTCAGGAGACGTGGGAGGATTTTGATGGGCAACGCTGAACGTTTTAAACTAAACTTCCAGTATTTCATTGATGAATGGGACTTTCATAGATATGACTGTAACACACAATATCCATAAAGGAAGATAACAAATTGTTGAGAGGACAACTATTATGCCATGATGCGCATTCTAATTCGCTTCTGACGGAAAAACACGTACTAGGTACAATTTATAGAGAAATAACGCGCGTTATAGCCACTCACTTGTGCTTGTAAATTTGTCATCTTAACAAAAGAACTGAACTTTTGTTATTTCATCAGGTGTCTCGTACAAACTGAGAGAAAAACTTGCTTCTCAAATAAAAAACAAGTGAATCTCAATTAAAGGACCTCAGCAACAGTGAATCGTGTCTACAAAAACTTACCAGCAGTTCAGGTAGCAATTATTTCTTTTAACCTGTCAAGGATTTCCACGTAATATACATGTTTTATCACTAATTCTTCTCTGTCTAGTCTCATACAGTGTACCCACTGCTAATGTCTTCTTGCGTGTCTGGTTTGGGAAGCGTAGAAACATATGCCTCCGTACTTTGGATAAAGTTCAAAGCTACGTCCATTAGGTCTGTTATTAGATTTAATGCATTCTCTAACATATTATGTGCTTCATATCATTGATTCCCATATTAAACATATTATGTCGACTTTATGGCTTACTCTATTGTTTTGCTTTTAGTGGGGTTTGTCCCCTTTCTATAGAGTGGGTTTGATACCACCTGACAACGATATCTATAGAATTCAGTGCATAAAAGTTGCAGAACAATCAGAGTAATTTCATTGACAATTATCAAAATTAGCAAGTGGTTTATTAAATAATGTCAGTGAGCGTTGCTTCGTGCTCATTGGAGTTGAGTCACACTAGCACTTTTTCCGTGTACTTTCTCATTTCTGTCGTTTTTTCAAGCGCAATGCTTTTTTTTTATCAAATGAAAAATATGATCGCCTGAAAATAGTTCCGTATTTCTTTTTTTTCAAATCAAGATCTGTACTCAATACTTGTTGTTTTACGTAAATATAAATATTAACATTATGAAACGATTGCACTAAAGTCTAAACTTCCAATATTATTAAAACTGTCAAAGTTCTTATTTTGTATTTATTATTTTAATTCTGATAAGGGTCAGTTGTTCGTATGTTTGTTTACATCGTACACCTTGTAGCATCACTTCATTGTCGTATTTGAACCAGCATAGAGAGCTCAAGTGTATCACCTCTTTGGTCACGCCTCTCAGAATTGCAGAATCGCTGCCGCTTGAACGTTCGTCGGAGACATTACACTCAATATTTCGGGCAATAGGCAAGTTTTTATAGGATGCGTTAATATCATACAAATGTTTTATGAATGGCTCGGTGGTTCATCTGGGCAGTGTAAGGGGACGCCTTAGAAAGACGGCAGTTTTTTGAGAAACGATATAAAAGTACTGGAAAAAGTGCTTGCCGGTTCCCACATCCGTTGTTACCTTCACGTTAAACTCGCATCAGAACAGACAGACCATCATTATCTTATCGTTACTGTTTAACCTTCAGATAAGATTGTTGCCTGTATTTACTGTAGTTTCATACACAGCCTAATTGCAAGCTATCAGTGATTCATAACCACTTATTAATCAGCTTTTTCTATATTTGCTTTAACGTTTAGCCTAAACTGCCTTCTTTGTTAATGATTCTTAGAATAATTCTGTATTGAGTGGATATGACGTCAATCATGTTTGTAATGTCAAAATTTTAGCTGTTTTCCTTTACCGGTGTTGATTATTTCGCTGGCTATCTTGGATCAGTTCTAGACCGAATTATAGTTGGCCAGTATTTTTTTTTTCATTTTGTACAGGTATGGATATATAAAAGGTATTATCTGTTTTCAATATTTAAGTTGTCAGGTATATATGAAATACATTTCAGTTGCTTGTAGTCTGGCTCTAAGAAACAGTTTGGGAAGTAGGTGTTTTCAGACAAGTAATTTAGCGTTTCCTCCTGACTCTAAATACTGTACATATATGTATCTTCCCTCCCCCCCTAAAAAAAAAATACAACCTTTGGGAACGATGCTCTTTTACCCAACCTCTGAGGATCAGGTCAAGGGTCACACCATCAAATCCAGTGGTTAAGGGGTTAAGGCGTTGCCATTAAGCAGCCGTATTGAATCTGGTGAGAACAAAGCCATGTGCGATATGTATGCTAAATTGTGAGTGATGTGTTGATTATTAGTTGATTTATTTAACTTATGTTGTATTTTCAGATATCCTAATAACTTTTGCCTGAATGAACTGCACCAAACGTGGCCAGAAGGGATGCAACACAACCTGTCATAGGTAAGAGAAACCTCTGCTGGCTGGCTGCAATCATAACTTGCTAGTTTTTCTTTTTTTTTATTTTTCAACGAACAGGAGGTAGCTAGGTGACACTACATTAAAAGTATTTCAGCTCCCCCTAGAAACTAGCTTGGGATAGGCAACTTATGCTTTAGATGCTTTATAGATATCAATGTGATTTTAGGAATACGTGCAGAGGGTATATCTCACAAGTAATGAACGATATTTGATAAGGTGATATATCAGGGAAACTTTGGGCTCATAATAGAAGGCACTATACTTGAAAAAAATCAACAGAGCCTGGCGGTCAAAATAAAATTTAGTAATCTCGTCGTGGTGTTATCAGACTCCGTCAGCATGGAGCTAAACACCACTAGTGAAATTACTTTCGGCAGTTGTATCATCGTCAATGGCAGGAAAGAAGTACGTTCTCGTTAAGGAATTTCTGGTTCCAAAGCAGTCCATCGTTTTCCTGTAAATTATTGTACCGGAACCTTGAAGCTGCAGGAGCTTTCTAAAAGGAGCCCTAGGGTTTTACTATTAATGATTAAGTGTAAATATACCATCACATGAAAATGCGCTGCCGTACATGGCGCGGCGCCAAGGGTCAACAAAGAGACAAAATTGTGCATTACACTCAATATTTCGGGCAATAGGCAAGTTTTTATAGGATGCGTTAATATCATACAAATGTTTTATCGATTTTTACTTTGATCAACCCCACATTTTCCTTAATATACATATCCCTTATCCTTTTTAAATGTTCATTGAATTATAATGTAAAACGCTTTGCTATTGTATTTCCTAAACACAACACTAGCGTTACATAGTACAGTCAGTCAATATTCAATCCTAATAGCAATGTCGAGTTATTCTGGACAATTGCTGCAATATATATATATATATATATATATATATATATATATATATATATATATATATATATATATATGCAAGGTGAAAATCTCATGGCTGGTTTGCTCAGGATCTGGAATTTGGTCTTCAGAATTTCATCGTTGTGGTTAGGTTATGAAAAGAAAAGAATAGTGGTTACCTTCATGATTTTGGAACTTTCTGTTCATCTAGGTTAGGTTAGGCTGATTAGTTTTGCTGGGATAGAAGATTAGGTTGGCTAAAATGCTCTACGATATCATAACTGCATTATTTAAAAGATAAATAATGCAATCATCATTTCCCTTCAAAAAACTAATAATGCACTCATCATTTTCCTTCAACAGGAAATGTAACCACCAATGCATCCTTTCAGCCATATATTTCTTGACTGAATTATTCACTCCACCTGGTTTCATCATTCAAGGTCGTTGTGTGTATGGACTGCACGACTTCTGTTTCGTGGTAAATAAATAATGTTGCTCATGTAGTTTTGAATACTTATAGATTATTGAACGAAGCTTTATTGGACACTTCAACCATATCACACATACTAAAGGCTGCTTTACTACTGTTATGTCAGCGTACATCAGTTCCGGTTGTGACATGACAAGAAGATTGCAGGCTAAGATTATTTTTTTGTGTGTGTGTGTGTGTGTGTGTCAGTGTATATTATTAACCTGCATTGTAATGTGATCACTGTTTTCAGCATCCGTAGCATAATGGTCTACTATTTTTCTTTCCAGTTTCTATTGAGCATATGTGATAAAAGTACTAATCTCTTTCGCCACTCAATTTTATTTTCATTATTTTTAAAGATGGTACAACATGGTACACGGCTTCCATGGTTGTTTCACGCTGACTTACACCATGGCACCTACATTCAGTCAGGCTTGCTTGCAAAACCCGTAGCGGAACATTCCCTGTTAGGTATTTGTGTGGCCCCTCCAGCCTGCCACGGGCGTCCCCGCAATAGTGTTTCTGTAAGCTATTTTTTTCTCTTGAAGATGTCTCGTAGTATAAAAACGTCCACATAATGTTCAGAAAACGAAAAATTTAGATGGCTGTGTAAAGCACAGATTTGTGTATTCTGTTGCCAGTAATGTGATAATTTCATTGAGTGCCACTGTCACTGACAAGGAAAAAAAAAACTGACCACAGTTTGCCTGTCAAGATTGCTTGCTGTCTTCGAGAATAACAATACGTAGCGAATCATAGTTAGGTCATTTAATAGACCATAAATTGGGTTAGGCAATGGCTGATGCCGAGTTCATGACAATCGTCAATCTCTCTTCAAACTGAGTGCGACAATGTAGCGAACTTCACTCCGCAATATGTTCTAATTTACCCCAATGTATAAAAATACTTCCCCCGTATTCCCTATAATATAGGTAAAAAGTCTGTTCCACATTATTCATGGGGAACTACACAGGGGATCGCGGGAGATGCAGGTTGCAAAGCAGTACACACCGGGAAAAGATATTACCGGAGAGGCAAGTGAGTATGACTTTTAATTATAAAGAAAATATATATTTTTTTTGGAAGATGTTTCGGAAATTGTGATGGGTAATGTCAGGAAGACTAATTCAGGTTGCTAGGATGTGATTGTATTAGAATTGCTAAAGAATGATGATGTAACCTCAAGGTTGGTGCAAAATACTGTCAAGGAAGCTAAATATTTGTGATTTACAAACCAGTCGTTATTTCACGTGTGGATAATTGATTCAAATATCTGCCATATCATAAGACGTGAAAATTCTTTTTTTAAAGGTTATTGGAAGATTAGACAATTTTATGTTCATTCGTAGAATTAGGTCTTAGTTGAAAGGGATGTAGAAAACGGTGAATTTCGTTTACGTAAAGATATTGTTACGGCAGTCTGTTATATGCCTGCTAAGGAATTTGAGAATGACAAGTGAAGGATGCTTTACAAAGTTTAAACAATGTGGGAAAGTATTTTGAAAAGAGACAGAGGCTGATGGTGATAGGGGAACAGTTCGAAAGAAAAAGGAGCATTCTGTTCACTGCGTACGTTGCCTCGGTATTTGTAAACATATAAAGGTCATGGGGACGGGAGCAGTACCAGACGATGCTTCCTGCTGGCACTGAAATAGTTAGTTTAGGGTGTAAGCTCAGTACAAATGATACAAACTTTGCTCTTTAAGCATTGCACTGTTGAATGTAGGATACATATCTCTTGAGAAACCTAGTCCGGAAATATTTAATATTTGTCAACAGAAAACGGGAAGGTAGTGTCCTCTGTTACTAGGTTCAGGGGACGGGTTCGTCAGATGTGTGTGAGGAGTCTTGCAGGAACCCGTCATGGGTTGAGCCCCTGGATATGCACGAGAGAAGGTCCTTCACTCACGGTTGGAGGAGCGCCGTTGCGTCAGAAGCACGCGTTCTCTGCGGCCGAGTTTCACTATTAAACTGCTCCACCCTGCCTTTGTCATCACATTACAGCGCACGAAAAAAGTTTCATGAGTGAAGTACCAACTTAAGTGCATCGACTGATGATACTTATTTTTTTATTTGCCAACACTTCATATTAGTAAGAACTCTTTTTACAGAAACTACAAAGACATTGTTTTTAACGGAAACTACTTGAATACTTTGGTCCCAGTCTTTACCTTTACCCTTTCTTTACGCCAAAATGATATATAATCTTCAGCAAGTTGGGACAATCCCCTTATATGTTATGTAGCCAAAAATTAAGGGAAAAATATTCTTAGCTCATTTTTATATTTTTTTAAGGATCGTCACTAATGGACCTTAACACTATAGTAAATTGTTTCAGACATTGAATGATTTATTTATACCTTTTCGCCTTTTCCAATGAGTTTTTTTTTTTCGTGTACTTCTTGTGTCATACTGTTACGTTTACTTGTTCCTTTTGAGGTACACATTAAAGAGACAAAGGACATGTGTCGTTTTTTTCTGTAGGCATTATGTAGGAGATGGATTATTGGACTGAATATTGTTCACACAAGTACATGTGTATTCTGTACTATTATACCTTTAGTGTTCTTGGTAACCTCATGTACCTACCATGGCACACCCCTGAATCCCGTGTACCGTGTGACGCTCCCTATGTGTTTATGGTAGTCATGTATATTGTGTAACACACTTGGTGCACATGTATACTGTGTGACACTCCTTTGGTGTTCATGGTGGTCATTTTTTACTGGGTGACTCTTCTTTGGTAATCATGGTAGTCTTAAGTATCTTGAACCATGGAACACCCCCTGGATGCTCATGTCAGTCCCATGTACACCATCTACCTTGTGACAGCCCCAGAATCATCATGGTAGTCTATGTTTTCACTGTTTATTGAAGGTGAATTCGTGTTTGAAGTTTACAGTGATTTTTGGAAGATATTTTTGGAAAAGATTTACTTGAGAAAAGGATGCGGTGCGCAGGAGATGGAGTACCTAGGTCACATTGATCCCCATGGTTGAGGGTCCCGTCTGGTCCAAGGGTCTCGTGTGGTCCAAGGTCCCGTCTGGTTCAAGGTCCAGGTCTGGTCCAAGGTTTCACTGGATGTAGGATCTCATCTGGCCAATGGTTTCGTCTGGTCCAGGGTTCCAACTGGTCCAAGTTTGGATGTGCTCCGCTGTATTGACTACGCATGTATTTTAGGAAAAACAAATACACTGTATTGACTACGCATGTATTTTAGGAAAAACAAATACACTCGCTGATCACATACAAGCGCTCGCACATACAGATTCATAGGAATAATCACATAGTCGCACGTGTTTTGCAATCTTTGGCCATGATTATAAGGCAGCACACACACACACACACCAAGAAGAGACACAGCCTCAGTAAGACGGGTCTCTGGCGGGTGTGATCTTTAAGGTAGTGGAAGGATGATTAGAAGGTAAATGGATGACTTCCTGCAGAGATGTGATTGACTAAATGTGAGACAATATATTTTCAGTGAAATGTCAGGTGAAACAAACCTTTTAGATTTCTATAAGAGAATAAGTCGTTCTAGACAAAAGGGAAGGCTGCGTGGATTGTTGTCTCTGCATTGTCAGAAAGCATTTGATGCCATACCGCATGTGAGGCTAAGTGAAAATCTGTATTGCTGGGCTGGAATATGGGTTAGACTTGTTTGATGGATGGATGATTATCTTAGTACTAAGGAAAGGAGCTGAGGACGCATGTCAGTGTAGACTGAGACCGGTTGTGGTCACCAGTAAAGATTGCCACAGACTTCTGTTTCGGGATCATTATTCTTGGTTTTTGTGAATGACTTGCCAGAACGTATGGACTCGAACTTAAATACGTTTTGAGTCAATTCAATGACGGAGACAAATGCGCAGTTCTTCGAAAGGTGCAAGGATAAAGCCAGCAAAGATATTAACGTGAAATTAAACAAGAAACTTCTGTTGAGAGGATTAAGTACTGTATTATATAAAAGTGGTTGATGAATGGAATACGCTTGAGTTATGAGCATGAATTATGGAAAATGTACTTGTTAATAAATGTGTATGATAAAGTTCAGGAGATGGGGCCCCACGAAAGTAGAACTCCATTCCTGTTTAGTGCATGTAGGTGATTAAACACTCACCAAAGCTTTATTTAAGATACAGGATTCACAAATCGCCGTCATAGTATTACAAACTCATTTTTAGGACGAGTCATGGAAAATTATTATGGACGTATCCCAGGCAGGGATGTTTTGGGTTGTCTAGAATAAAAGACTTAGAGAATATAGACATGCATGACTTGAATGATATCGTTATAAATACAGAATTGTTGTGAGAGAGAAGCGAAGAATGTAGACTGTTTCTGAGTATTTCTAGTGTTGATACAAGTATAAACAAACGTAAGACATGCGACTGTGCGAGCCATCTGTTGGTAGAAAGTGGAACTTGCTGATCATTACCATAATAAACACCATCACGTGTTCATTCTGAATGGATAGCTGAATCATTGTTTTTCATATGACCTTAAGGTGTTAAACTGTAACTTAGATATACGCACTTGTGACAAACCAAGTTTTTTAAATCAACTGAAGCGTACGAACTGTTCGTCAAAAGTTTTTCTACGGTGATGAATAGCAAGCATCGCAAAGTGAGATTTTTTTTTTTACTAAATACTTATAACTCCCAGATTTAGAATTAATAATTCGTGATGCAAGAATCTTTGAGAACGACCTTAAAATTAGCGGTGATGCATAGCTGCCAAGATTTTAACTGTATTCAGTCGCCTGCGAGCAGTGTATAAATACTTCTTGGAATTTGCTTGAGATGTGCTCGAAAGTTCCAATATTTATTGTAAATTAACTGCGGTAACGACTGTTTTAAGATTTTAATCAGATATATTTACGAGAAAAGGATAAAAAACAAAGTTTCCAAATATCTATACAGAAATATGTTGGATTACTGAATTACATTACTGGTGTTCGGGGAAGATTTTGGCAACCTGAAATTCAAAATACAGAAAACGGAGTAGATGTATACTCGGATATTGCATAAAGATGTAATCAATCTGCATTGAAACTTTAATGACATCTTTAGTACATAGGAGTAAGAGATAAAGAGGTTATGGAAATTTATCGTTCCGACAGCTGGCGATCTGCTCTAGGCGTTTTCTCCAGATTCCTGGGGACATGGCCGCTCTTGGCCACCGGATCGAAGCATCTGAACCGGACAAGTACATCGTAAAACGTCGTATGTCCGATTTAGGCCGGTATGTTAAGGTTACGGAACTTTAACATACATAGGTTGTGAATTTGAAAGCCATCTTTAGGGTACCATGTCCATATGGTTGTTTAATTTGTGTATGGATGAAGTGGTAGGGAGGCCCTTACAACATCTGAGGAGGCCCATACATCATCTGTGAGGCCCATGCATTATCTGGGAGGATTATACATCATCTGAGGAGGCCCATACAACATCTGGGAGGCTCATACAACATCTGGGGAGGCCTATTCATCATCTTGGGAGGCCCATACAACATCTGGGAGGCCCATACATCATTGGGAGGCCCATAAATCATCTAGGAGGCCCATATATCATCTAGGAGACCCATACAACATCTGGGAAAGCCCATACATCATCTGGGGAGCCTCATACAACATCTGGGAGGCCCATACATCAACTGGAAGCCCCATACAACATCTGGGAGGCCCTTGCAACATCTGAGGAGGCCTATACATCATCTGGGAGGCCCATACAATATCTGGGGAGCCCCATACATCATCTGAGGAGGGTCATACAACATCTGAGTGGCCCATACAACATCTGAGAGGCCCATACAACATTTCGTAGACTCATACATCGTCTGGGAGGCTAATACATCATATGGGAGGCTCATACAACATCTGGGGAGGCCAATACAGCATCTAGGAGGTCCATACAGCATCTGGGAGGCCTATACATCATCTGGGAGGCCCATACAACATCTGGTAGGCCCATATATCTTCTGTGAGGCCCATACATCATGTGGAATGCCAATAGAACATCTGGGGAGGCCCATACATTATCTGGGAGGCTCATGCAACATCTGGGGAGGCCCATACATCATCTTGGACGCCCATAAAAGCATCTGGGAGGCCCATACATCATCTGGGAGGCTCATACAACATCAGGGAGGCCCATACATCATTTGGGAGGCTCATACACCATCTGGGAGGCTCATACAGGATCTGGGAGACCCATACATCATCTGGTAGGCCCAAACAGCAACTCGGAGGCCCATACATCATCTGGGAGGCCCATACAACATCTGGGGAGGCTCACACAGTATCTGGGAGGCGCATATTTCATCTGGGATGCCTATATTTCATCTGGGAGGCCCATATTTCATCTGGTAGGCCCATATTTCATCTGGGAGGCCCATATTTAATCTGGGAGGCCCATACAGCATCTGGGAGGCCCATAAATCATCTGGAAGGCCCATACAATATGTGGGAGACACATACATCATCTAGGAGACCCAAACAACAGCTGGGAAAGCCCATACATAATCTGGGAGGTCCATACAGCATCTGGGAGGCCAATACATCACTTGGGAGGCTCATACAACATCGGGGGAAGCTCATACATCATCTGGGGAGGCTCATAAAAGATCTGGAAGGCCCATGCATTATCTGGGAGGTCCATATCTCGTCTGGGAAGCCCATACATCATCTGGGACGCCCATACAACATCTGGGAGGCCCATGCAACATCTGAGGAGGCCCATACATCATCTGGGAGGCCCATACATTATCTGGGAGGATTATACATCATCTGGGAGGCCCATACAATATCTAGGGAGCCCCATACATCATCTGAAGGGGCCCATACAACATCTGGGAGGCCCATACAACATCTGGGGAGGCCTATTCATCATCTTGGGACGCCCATACAACATCTGGGAGGCCCATACATCATCTGGGAGGCCCATACAATATGTAGGAGGCCGATACATCATCTAGGAGACCCATACAACATCTGGGAAAGCCCGTACATCATCTGGGGAGGCTCATACAACATCTGGCCCATACATCATATGGAACACCCGTACAACATCTGGGAGGCCCATACATCATCTGAGAGGCCAGTACATCATTTGCGAGGCTCATACACCATCAGGGAGGCCCATACAAAATCTAGGAGGCTCATACAGGATCTAGGAGACCCATACATCATCTGGGAGGCTCAAACAGCATCTGGGAGGCCCATACATCATCTGGGAGGCCCATACAACATCTGGGGAGGCTCACACAGCATCTGGGAGGCCCATACATCATGTCGGAGGCCCATACAGCATCTGGGAGGCCCATAAATCATCTGGAAGGCCCACGTTACATCTGGGGAGGAGCTTACGTCATCTGGGAGGCTCATAAATTATCTGAGAGGGCCATACATCATATGGGAGGCCCATACATCATCAGGGAGGGCCTTATATCATCTGGGATTCCCATATAATATCTGGAAGACCCATAAATCATCTAGGAGACCCATACAACATTTGGGAAAGCGCATACATAATCTGGGAGGCCCATACAGCATCTAGGAGGCCCATACATCACCTGGGAGGCCCATACAACATTTAGGGAAGCTCATACATCATTTGAGGAGGCTCTTAAAACATCTGGAAGGCCCATGCATTATCTGGGGTGGTCCATATCTCATCTGGGAAGCCCATATATCATATGGGAGGCCCATACATCATCTGGGAGGCCCATACAACATCTAGGGAGGCTCACAGCATCTGGGAGGCCCATACTACATGTAGGAGGCACATACAGTATCTGGGAGGAGCATATTTCATCTGTGAGGCCTATATTTCACCTGGGAAGCCCATATTTCATCTGGGAGGCCCATACAGCATCTGGGAGCCCATAAATCATCTGGAAGGCCCATGTAACATCTGGGAAGAAGCTTACATCATTTGGGAGGTTCATACATCATCTATGGAGGCCCATGGGAGGCCCATACATCATCTGGGAGGTCCTTACATCATCTGGGAGGCCCATACAATATCTGGGATACCCATACATCATCTAGGAGACCCAAACAACATTTGGGAAAGCCCATACATAATCTGGGAGGCCCATATAACATCTGGGAGGCCCATACATCACCTGGGAGGCCCATACAACATCGGGGGAAGCTCATACATCATCTGGGGAGACTCATAAAACATCTGGAAGGCCCATGCATTATCTGGGGAGGTCCATATCTCATCTGGGAAACCCATACATCATCTGGGAGGCCCATACAACATCTGGGAGGCCCATACATCATCTGGGAGGCCCTTACAACATCTGAGGAGGCCCATACATCATCTGTGAGGCCCATGCATTATCTGGGAGGATTATACATC
>JAYMFT010131424.1:0-13023 GCA_038088735.1 Panulirus argus | reverse complement strand
CCCTTGAACACGACGGTACGACCCTTGAACACGACGGTACGACCCTTGAACACGACGGTACGACCCTTGAACACGACAGTACGACCCTTGAGCATGACGGTACGACCCTTGAGCACGACTGTACGATCCTTGGGTATGACGACCTAGCCTTTTGACATGATTCTTAGGGTCGTGACATAGTGTTCAGGGTCTGTACTGTCATGACCCTAGAATTGTACCGTCGAGTCCAGCGGGTCAAGAAATACTACGTATGGCAGTGATAACCACAACCATGCATTCCACGTACCTCGTTATGGCTATGGTGCATGTCGGTGGTACGTGAGTATGGTACATGCCAATGGTACGTGAGTATGGTGCATGTCAATGGTAGGTCAGTATGGTGCATGTCAATGGTAGGTCAGTATGGTGCATGTCAATGGTAGGTCAGTATGGTGCATGTCAATGGTACGTGAGTATGGTGTATGTCAATGGTACGTGAGTATGGTGCATGTCAATGGTACGTCAGTATGGTATATGTCAATGGTACGTCAGTATGGTACATGACAATGGTACGTAATAATGGTGTTTATTAGTGGGTCGTGGGTATGGTGCAAACCAAGTACCGTCTTTGATCAGCGGTACCATACAAAAACAGTGTTCAGACCACAACGTACAAATCAAGCGGTCTTGTACCACGCACCTAAAGTTCCCCAAACCACGCGGCACATTTTAAGGACTCTTAAAACCGAGGAAAAACTTCAGACTCAACTTTCAGTAAACTTCCTGAACAGTTTAACCCTTCGACATATGACGTTACACCCATTAGCACCAGAAGTTCAGTCTGTGTTTACTGAAGTCTTCACTCGCTCTCTCCCTCCCTCCCTCCCTCTTGCTCTCTGGTCCTGAAATAGTCACAGAACTCAGTGTGTAGCCACCACTGCAAACCTTCAGTGGGAAGAGACGACACTGGTGAGGGAAGAGAGTTCGTTAGCCAAGGTACATATACACCCACCCATCCACACACACACACACACACACACACACACACACACGTACGGAACCGAAGCCAAGGTAGTTGGGTTCCATCCGAGTACCTGTATCGTGGCGTTGCATGACGAGGGTAATCTGAGGCTGTATCACCTGGAGAAGGTCTGCCTGGATGAGGGACATTTGGTTTACGTGTATACTTTCTCGGGTGTGATCTGGCCAGCTTTCGGATATCGTTTGGGTGTTGACTGGTCTGCAGTTTACTTAGTCGGCTGTTGTCAGGTGGGCGACGGATTTTTGCTTGGCAGTTGTTTGGTGTTATCTTTTTTTATGTTAGCTGAGACAGCACGGGCAGCTGAGGCCTTATTCAAGGCCATCTCATTAACGCTATGTATATGTGTATACCCTAGCCTGAGCCAGGTACCTATCTTATCACCCAACCCCCTACGGGTAGATGAACAGCTGGGTTGACTGTGGACAGACTGCCGCTACCAGGACTCGAACCTATATGTTCGACCCGGGATCGTTTAGCTGGCACGTTCTCGTTCAGATGGTGTCCAATCGGCCTTTTGTTTTCCGATGGCAGTTGTTTCCAACATCCATAATCGATAGTTAGATGTTAGATCGGTAATCGTTCATATCGGCTCGTCTTCAGCCGGCACCTCTTTAATCGGCAGTTGTTTACTCGGTCTTCGGTATCGTGATCGGCGAGTCTTCCATCGGGTATCTGTTTAGGATGGGAGGTGTTCAACGCCTGAAAGATCGTGGGTTCATATAATCCCCTTGAAGGAGAACCTTACATCACACTGTACTATACGCTGTTGGGGAGGCAGCCGAGCACCTCGTGCAACACGCGTGACCTTTCCCCCCTTCTCTGATATTCCTTGGCTTCTGACCTCGTATGAAACACATTGACGGTAGAACAACAATCTGCACTCCACAGGAAACACACAGGGACTGATTATAGGTCTTGGCCACATCCGTTTGGACGTTTCTCAAATGTTTGTTGAGGAGAAGATCAATATTTGGTGGGGCCAAGAACTTGTATAAATATACTAAGGAATTTTTGAAACTCGAGTGATATGGCGTGTGGGTCTGGGGTGAACCTCCCAGAGAATATTGCGTCCAAGTTCAGGCAAAAACTGGAAAGCCTTACTGGACAGTACTGAAGGTCTTTAGCGAGTTGAAGCTTATGACCTCGATCTTCTGTGGGTTTTTGAGTTCGAGCTGCTTCTGTCGCCCTCTGAGCTTGAGGTTGTGAGCTCATGCGTCTATGATTTTGTGATTTTAAGCTTGCGAGCTTAAATCTCTTTGATCGCGTGAAATTAAGCTTCTGAGCTCAAACATTTGTCGTCCTGTAAGTTCAAGCTTCTATAATTATGAGAGCTCAAACTTTCGTGACCGATAAGCATAAGCTGCAGTACGCACGCACACACACACACACACACACACACACACACACACACACGCACAAACACACACGCAAGAAAAACAATCATACAACTTTTGATTGCCTTCAGTACAAAATAAGCAGCACCATCACACACCCCAATATTCCTGCCCATCTTTCCTCCAGCCATATTGGGAGGAAACAGAGCAACACACTCGTCATATACCCAAACACAACTCTTCATTCAGAAGTTCTTTCATCATACTTAACTGCCTTTCCTCTCCTTCGCCACGCAGCGTCAAGAACAGACAAACAAATGGCTTCAGCTGCACATAACCACTGTCAAGCTGTCATTTATGATGAAGTGAAACCTGAGTAAACCATCCACAGCCAAGCCTCACAGATTACTCCTTGATTTACTCCTAACGCATCATATACCAGTATATATATATATATATATATATATATATATATATATATATATATCCTTCAACGTAGTAGGAGTGCCGCTTGTTTGCTCTGTTAAAAGGATCAAAGGGTTGTAATCATTCGATCGGAAGACTTTAGCACAGCAGTGAACAGAGCGACAGAACAACAAGGTCAACCACCTGCTACTGGAACATAGCCTGACAATACCCATCAGCAGCTGTGTGTGTGTTTGGGTGATGGTGCGTGAGCCGGCATGGCTTTGATCGGGGAGATCACATAACGCGTCGGATGCTACGCCGTCGGCCAATATAATCGCTAGCCGAACGCTGATGCCCTTAGCACTGAGTTTCTTTATCTGGAAAATGACATTTAGGGACAACTGTTTGAACAGACATGAGAGGAACTGTTTCCTTATCTTACGTTTACCTTACGATGGGTTGGGGGAGGGTCTTCTACCCGCCCCACAGCTGGGTCTGGGGACCTTGCCTTACGTTTACCTTACGATAGTTTGGGAGGTCTCCTACCCCCCAAGGCTCAGCCTGGGACCTTACCTTACTTATACCTTACGAATTCTTTGAGAGGTCTTCTCTGCCTTACAGTTGGGTCTGGGGGACCTTACCCTAGCTTACATATAACTTAAAATAGTTTCGCTGGTCCTCTATATCCCCACAGCTCAGTTTGCGACCAAGCTATGGTGTTGCTTCTCTACTTAGTTAAAGCTGCTGGAAACCTCGACCCACAGGCAATACGTAACCACCACATCCATATTCCATCACTTCACCTCTATAGTGCAACCCACGGGCAAAATATGGGCCGAGAAGGGAATCAGGAATAAAATATTCGAATATTAGAGAGGTAAGTTATGTGAATTTAATGGTGGAAATTCCACTCGGATGCAGGAGGGCAGAAAAATGAGCCAAAACCCCTGTGTGTGATCTGTGAGTTCTCTCAAAAGGGAGATGGATTACCAAGGAGTTTTCAGAGCCTGAAATGGGTGGAAAAGAGAAGAAGAGCTTTCACATAAAAGGAATCACATGCTTCCCTTTTTAAAGTAGTACGGGTCACATTATCATGGCACACAAAAGGATTTGATTGTGGATTACTGACTGAGAGACCGTAACAAGGCGGAAAAAGGCTCAAGAACAAAAACAAGGTCGTGCTGACCTAATATTAATACCTCCTTCTCTAAAAATGAATCAGTTTCATTACTGTGATAGTCACCCATACTGAAATACAGTCAGGATCCGCTTCGAACAGAAAACGGGGAAAAATGTAATCAAGGATGGAATGAAACTGAGGTTTAATATTGGAAATTACGTTATTACAATTCTTTATCTGCAAAAGTAGACATAAAACACAAGACTGCCTGGACCTCTGTGATGTAGCGGTTAACTTTGCTAACTGCGATTCATGCAAGGGTCGCCTGGAGTCGATCCTGCATGGATTCAAGCCCTGGCCGCGGCAGTCGGCCCACATTCTACCCAGCTGTTCATCCCCTGAGGTCGGTTGATAAAATGGTTTTCTGGGTTAAAGTAGGGCACACACACACATACACACACACATTTATATATATATATAGCCCGTAGATGGTTTGGCTTAAATTAAGTATTCACTTGCCCATATTGTCTCAGCTAAAATAAAAAGGCTCGACTCGTTATTTTTGGGAAAATAACAAATTCGAGCCAGACGGATAAATCCTAAAAGACAGACCTTACAAAAAACGAATATATTGAAGAAAACGGAATAGAAAGAAAAGAAGCCAATATGTTCTTACCAGAGACAAAGAAAGCCACAAAGGCCATCATTGTAACACGAACCATCATAGGGCAAGTTTAATTTAGTATTTTCTTTGTCATAATCATGAACAAGACGTGTGGAAATACCATATAATGCGGCATGGATGACGTCACTGAGAGGGCTGGGCAATCCGGAAATGACGTAACCTTTGGCACTTCCGGGATTCAAATACCTTTAATGAGGGGTCTTGCTCGGGCAATAGCAAGAACCACGCTCCTCTGGCAGGATATCTTAATGAGAGAGATTACTGTGAGAGGAGAGGGATTTTGCGTATTGTAATGTAAGGGAGATTTGCGTATTTTAGGATTTAGAGTATTTTGATGTGAGGAAGGATTTACGAGTTTTTGATGAGGGAGATCAAGGTTATCTCGATGTGAGGGACATTTATGCCTGTTCATGTGAGGGAGGATTTGTTCGCTGGATTTTCATGTGAGGGGAGATTTACAGTATTCTAATATAAGGGAGGATTTTCGTATCATAAGGATTTTTGAACTGAGAAATATTCACGTGTTTTAATGTGTGGGGATTTTCTTCAAATGGATAGATCATATTTAACTTTTAGGGATTCAAGGTAGGATTAGAATGAATGTAATTGTGTGTGCGTGCGTGCGTGCGTGTGTGTGTGTGTGTGTGTGTGTGTGTGTGTGTGTGTGTGTGTGATCACCTATTTGTACCGCACGGGGATGGAGTTCTAAGCTCGTACCCCCCCCCCCCCACGCATCTCCTCAATCTTTTCAGATATCAAGCAACTTTTTGAGCGTTCCAGTACTGTTAGCGTTCGCAATGTCATCTTTACTTAGCTGTTTCCATCCATCCACCATTCTTCTCTGACACGTTTCTTGCACAGTGTCTTGTTATGGTCTTTGATTGTTCTGTCTTTGCACGTTTCGAAGATCCGTTCATTGGTTTAGGAGAACTCTATGAGTGTGATCATGTCACCCTTTACTCCTTTCTCTTCCACGATGGGCAAGTTTATGGCCCCCGGACTTGCTAAATTTTGGCGCCATCTGTGTTGCTCAGCTTCATGCCTTTTAGTTGTTTGTGTTGCTTTTCTTGCGATGACCATATTTGAGAGGCGTATTCTAGTTCACTTCTGATGCACGATGTGAACAGCATGCTGGAGATTTCCTGATGTGTGTGGACTCGAAAGCGATTCTAGTATTTGTCTTGGAGACAGATCGTCTTTCTTCCTCTTCTCCTTAATGGGGCTCAGGCGGGAGGCTTGGCACAGTAACGACCCACAGGTTCCTCTCACACACAACAAGGGCCATGTACTCGTATGCTCTGAGAGAGTATGTATGGTCTTGAGAATTACCTTGAACGCCTGAAGACGGTCTTCACGATGGTTATAGATCGACGATGACGGCCTTAATCATCCAGGCTGTCGATAGGTCTATGACAATAAGAACAACTAGCAACTCACACAAGGAGATCTGAAACTTATCTTCTGTCAAATAATGATGTATAGAGGCATTCTGTCCTACTATTTGCTTTACATATATCCGGGGGAAAAAAACTTCAGCAATTATGTACGAAACGAACTTAAGTGTGAGTCTAGGTCCCCTTAAAAGTTGTTGCAATCTTTATTGTTCTTTATTTCCTTCATGACCCGGGAGACATCCACCAAACTCTCTGGGATGAGTCCAGTCTTTCTGGCAGGACATTTACATAGATCAAGAAGAGCAATGGTCCCAGGAAATATCCCTGCAGCACGCCAACTGACCTCAACCTATTTCGAGATGGCTCCTCTGACATGCGCTTTTTGTTCCATTCCTCAAAGGTTAATTTACTATCTATCCAAAGGGTCTCCTCTTTATTCTTACCTGAAGATCCGAGCTTCTTTACCAACCATCGCCGTGGTACGGTGTCAAATGCTCTCTCTTTTGTCTGAAACGCAGACCAGTCTGATGAAAGTCTTAAGGTGTTTATTACACATATCGTCCTTTCCCTAAATCTATGTTGTCTATCACTTTGGTAATATCACTTTTGTAAGTACACATCCATTTGCTTTCTCATTATTTCCAGTGTTTTACAGACCACGCTCGTCAGAGGGGCCACAATTTCTCTATCTTCTTTCTCAAAGACAGACACAAGAATTGCTCTCCTCCACTCTCTTGGTATTACGCTCACTTACAACACTGAAAATTATCTTAAGTGGTCTGTCAAGTATTCTGAACACTTTTTCAGCACATATGCGTCAACACCCTTTCATACTCTTATCTCTTTTAAAGGAATTTCAATGCTTTTCCGAGACTTCCTCTCTACCCCATCTTGCAAAGCGTAATTACCTGACTATAAATATCTATTTGCATTAAGGTAAGAGAGTCTTTTTTTTTATGTTGAAGGCTCCAGTCACGGACAAAAGTCCACATCAAGGCCGGGCCCTAATTGAAATATAAAGAGAATTGAGAAAGGGGGAAAAACAGACAGGGAAAGTATTTACAAGTTTTTGACAAAGTGAAAAAAATCTCTTGAAATGAGCCAGCAGACAGCTTACCTCTCTCACAGTACACCTGATCTACAGCTCCAGCTGCAGGTAAGACGCTGTATCGACCCTCTGGTCTCTTTCACACACAGATTCCTCTTGCTTAATACCCAACAGGCAATGATAGCAGGGAGGCGTTCTTTCGCTGTGTCCCGTCCACATACTGGGGTTGAATTCCACAATCTATTTATCATATCGACTGATGGGTTTGTCCAAGTCCTCCCCGGAAGGCAATGCAGCCTTTGTGATTTTCATTTTCTTTCTCATGACCTCGCCATCATACGCTAACATGTTAACATGTATCTGGTAGGAGACCAGTCCGCCAGGCAAGTTAGTTACATATGTGTGTGTGTGTGTGTGTGTGTGTGTGTGTCTGTCTGTCTGTCTGTCTGTGTTTTTTACGAGGAGAGAGTTTTACACTCGTGTTGCTCCGTCTCTTAACCATGTATATACGTACCATATCTTTATTCCTCTGTGTGTACGGACGCACATACCAAGCTTAATCCAGGTAACCCTTTATCGACCAGCCCCTCTGGCGAAAAGGGAGGAAGATGAACATCTGGGTTGGGTGTGGGCTAACAGCCTGCTTCCACGGTTCGAACCCACGCGGATCCGAACTCGGGCGGGCCCGTGTCGACCCATGGTCAATAACGCTAACTACTACGCCATGTAGGCGCGAGCACGCGTGTGTGTGTGTGTGTGTGTGTGAATGTGGCAGGATCAATGAAATAAGAAAATGAGAAAAGAGGAAAAGAAAACAAAAAAGCAAGAGAAAAACGGAAGTACGGAAGAAGAGGAAGAAGAAGGAAACGAAAAAGGAATGTTGAAGATCAAGAATAGTGATGATAAAAATAATGTAAAAGAAAACGAAGAAGAACAATCCAAAGAAAGGAATTCGAGAGAAAATTGGACAGGGATGGAGAATAAAAAAGAGCTTTGAATATAAGAATAATTAATTTTTCCTCGCCTTAACAACCATTATGTAAATACAAATAGTTAAGTTTATTTCCAAACGCAAGAGAAAGTGATGCACTTAATATATATCCCTGAATATAGGACAAACACAATATATATACAGCAGTGCATAACGGTAATATTAATACCGTATGTCTTTGTATAACAACTTGAATAATTATGCCATTTTAGCGCGCGTGCTGATGACTTATTATTATTCTACTGGTAATAACGGTCAGTGTAACCAAACTCGTGGGGTCGCAAGGCGCATTGCAGTATACGAGTGGTGTCGTGTGCCACTCGTGGGGCAGTAAGGTCTTTCGTCGAGTCATGTCTGGTAATAAGTATTTGTCCCAAATCCATTCATGGAACAGAGAACAACGAGTTGCTTCATCCATAATGCTCTTCTGCCTTTACATATCCTCTCTTCCCGACTCTACTGTCCTCATACACACACACGGACGTCCATGAGAACATGCAAATACACACACACACACACACATTCACATTTTTAATCCGCTTTGTTTTTTTTAATGCAGTCCTCCCTAAACTCAGGTTCTTTGACAATATCCTCAGTCCTTTCCAGCTCTCGTGCGGACGTAGTAAATTCGACCTTTGCCGAGAACTTCAAACATTAAACAGAATAATTCTCACCGCTGAGCTCAGACATACACCAACATGGTTCAGAATATACCAACATGATTCAGACATATACCGATATGATTCAGGAATATACCATCATTGTTCAAATGTATACCAACATGGTTCAGACATATACCAGTATGGTTCAGACATATACCAACATGATTTAGGGATATACCAACATGGTTCAGACATATACCAACATGGTTCAGAATACACTAGCATGGTTCAGACATATACCGACATGATTCAGAATTATACCAACATTGTTCAAACGTATACCAACATGGTTCAGACATGTACCAATATGGCTCAGACATATACCAACATTTTTGTCAAGTCTGAACAATGTTCACATTTCTTTAACTTTTATCAGCTATGCTGGCCTGCGTCTTCGCTACGTTAGCTTATGTTTCAAGTATGTTGGTTTATGAGTCAGGTATGTTGGCTTATGTCTCAGCTATGTTAGCGCGTGTTTCAGATATGGTGTCTTATGTCAGCTATACTGGCATATATCTCAGCTATACTAGCTTTTGTTTCAGCTTGCTGTCTTACGTCACAGCTATGTTGACTCACATCTAAGCTGTTCATGTATGTCTTAGCCATGCTGGTGTATGTCTCAGCCACACTGGTGTACGTGTCTAGACCATGTTGGTGTATGTCTCCAGCACGGTGGCGTATACGTATCAAGCATGTTGGTTTATGTCTAAGTCAATTCAGTAAAATGTCTTAACAATGTTGGTGTATGTCTCAGTTATGCTAGTGTATGTCTCAGTTAAGTTAAAATGTCTTTAGCCATGTTGTTGTACGTCATAAAGTCGTAATTACGTATTTCATAATTAAATCTTTTTTAACACTTTTGAGTAAAATAATCTCTGCGCATACAGCGTCTGAGCCAGTAGACGTTGAAGTGAAATGTATCGTCAAATTATGAGCGTGACTAGATATATTAAAAACTTAATTTTCCAAAGTCTATGTAATTCTATTGTTTTATAGAGCCTTAAATATTCCAGCTTACGTCATCATTATTTCATGAAATATTATGAAAGTGTCAAAGTTTTATATTCGTACTTTATCTTTATGAAAATCTTTACGAACACTTTGAAAGCCCAGTCTGTCTATGCTTCCCGTAACGTGGGATTTTTAGCAGTTTTCTATAATCAATGTTAAGATTACTATTAAAGTTTCTCTATTAAGTACAGTCGTGAACGCAATTTAAATTATCACAGATCGTAAGCTATGGACTGGAAAATATTCGCCGTATGTTACCCCTGGTTCCTGTATTGATTATAATCAAACACAAAGCGTACTACTCAGCAAGTATATACGTATACATATGTATGATTTGCGTCTGTAGTCCATTCAAAAGCTGTAGTGTGAGACTATTGGCAAAAACACGGATACCCGAGTCACCGCTTAGAAATGAATTTCCTCTGTTCAGGAAGGAGTAACTTTAGCAAAATGGTGAGAGGGTCGGCTTGTGATCACTATTTGTGATTACCATCTGTGTGTTACGGGTAGAGAGTTTTACGGCCGCGTTGCCACATCTCTTAACCTTGTGTGTATGTACCGTCTATACGCTTATGTATGGGTGTTTGTACACATATGTAGTACGTATACATGTATATGATTACTTTGTGTATTACATGGACGGAGTTGTACACTCGTGTTGCCCCGTCTCTTAACCTTGATTATATGTACCATATCTTCTTACTCCTATAAACGAATGCACACACACACACAACACACCCTAGCTTAGGTATGTGTGTTTACCTAAGTGTGGTTTACCAGTGCCCAGTCTCCTCTCGTCACCGCTGTGTGTTTACTTTACCACATCCACTCCGGACAAACCAACCACGGTCTTTTTGCTTATGTCCACGGAGCCAGAGCGAACGCCAGGTCCATGAAGAAGTTTTCTCACGTTTGACTGACATCAAAGGGATGGTGTGGATCATATGTCGCCGCTGAAGCTATTCTGGTCAGTATGTTCGCGATAACTATATTGGTTGGATGGCTGTTTAACGCTTTAGCGCTATCAACTACCAAGGTCAGTAATGCTATGAGCGCCATGCTTGTACATACATACATACATACACCCACCGACCGAAGAATATCAATAACACCTTCTTCAGGTGTACGTGGTAATTGTGAGACCACACATACTTACATTTTGCATGTGTCCCACCCGAGGACTGCGCTACCGATCTTTCTAGTGATCTTAGTCCCGGGTTCGATCCCAGGCATGTAATGTTGTACGGTTTGTATCAATTTCATGTGTCAAGTACAGGATATATATATATATATATTTTTTTTTTTTCTTTCATACATATTCGCTGTTTCCCGCATTAGCGAGGTAGCATTAAGAACAGAGGATTGAGCCTTAGAGGAAAATCCTCACTTGGCCCCCTTCTCTGTTCCTTCTTTTGGAAAAGTGAAAGCAGGAGGGGAGGATTTCCAGCCCCCAACTCCTTCCCCTTTTAGTCGCCTTTTGCAACACGCAGGGAATTCGTGAGAAGCATTCTTTCTCCCCTATCCCCAGGGTTAAAACATTTATCTAGTAATATTTCTTATACCTCATGCATTAGGTGACACTTTTAAGGTGATCCCAGATAACATGTAGTCCTGTCAGACATTGTGCATTTACTTCCTTCTAATTCTCTCTCTCTCTCTCTCTCTCTCTCTCTCTCTCTCTCTCTCTCTTTTAAGAAACACACTATTATATTCCTATGAAATCTAGAAAAATATATTGTTGCATTGCAAATGTTGGAAGTTGAATGATCAAACATATTTGGACTCAGACTGTGGAGATAGCTCAGCATCTAAATCCAAATATCAATACTATTCTCTTTTATTCTAGATATCATCCTATGTCATTGTCTTGAGATGCTTATTGAAACATGTTTTGACAAACCAATTTTGATGTGTTATTGTCTTTTCACAGGGTGAGTGAAAAAGTGTTTAATATCTTCTTGGAGGGAGTCAGTCATCGCCCACGTGATGAGCGTCAAGAGAAGCTCCTTGTTTTACATGCACAGTTTCTTCTGACACATTTTAATCATACACAAGTCCAGATTCGGCGTGTAGCTGACAAATTGCTCTCCAAGCTAGTTGATAGGTAAGTAAGGATAGATATTTGTAAGAAATATTGGATTTGGAGTAAATCTGATTGTCTAATTTGTCTGTATATGTATACGTTATTATCCCTAGGAATAGGGGATCCTGATGTATCTCCTGCATGTTATATAAGATGACTAAGAGGAGCAGGATTGTGGTGCTGGACATTATTCCCTCATATATGAACTTTTTGAAAGGAGGAACAGAAGAGGGAGCCAAGTAAGGATTCCTCCTCAAAGGCTCAGTTATCTGTTCCTGACACTACCTTGCTAGGGTGGGAAAAGATGAGCAAGTATTAGAAAAATAAATATCAATTTATAATCTCAGAATGAGGTTACAGTGTATTCCAGCTTACCAAGACCTGTGACTGTTTATATGGATCATCTGCTTTTGACAAAATTTAGAAATCAAAAGAAAGCAGACCCATAGATAAGTGATTCCCAGCCAGTTTACAACTGCACACGTTAAGTGATGAGCTTTTGAGGCACACCTAATATCTCCATTTTGATTGTCCTCTCACAGTGTTATTATATATAGAACTTAATGCCAGTGAAAGGGACCATCTGATACATCTATTAGCATTGAAAGCTCTTTTACTTTATGCATGTGATCCAAGGACAACATTTTCCTTAGATCATGTAATTATGTTTCTGTATACAGAGTTTCCTCACAGAATGATAGGGTTAGGTTCCTGGTGATGTATCGTACTGGCAGAATATCGCTGTATGAGTGATTAAGATCTGTTATAAGGTGGGTTATGTTCCATACCAAAAATTTCATTATTGAATCCCAGCAATTTTTTTGAAGAAGACAAGGGAAATTGTAGCCTACCTCTTACAATGCTGTTAAGACAAAGCATTGACCAATCAAGCAGAACAGATGTTAAAAAAGAATGGCATATGTAACACCACTACACAAAGCAAGATCCAAATTATGGCTGAAACAGTTCAAATCAGTCAACCAAACTTTGCTTATATTTCAAGAATTTAAAGAGATTGATAAAAGAAACAGAACAATTTATATCAAACAGACTTTTGAATAAGGATGACATGGATTTGTTCCAGGTAAAAAACATGCAAACATAAGTATTAGTTCATTTTAATGAGATATGTGATGCATTGATAGTTGGGAAAAGGAACAGACACTGTTTTATTTTGATTTTGCAAAAGTATGTTTCAGAGGTGGAGGGAACAAGGAGAAGTGGGAGACCAAATTGGAGGTGGAAGGATGGAGTGAAAGAGATTTT
>JAYMFT010131413.1:0-13023 GCA_038088735.1 Panulirus argus | reverse complement strand
ATATATATATATATATATATATATATATATATATATATATATATATATACATAGAGAGAGAGAGAGAGAGAGAGAGACGTACACTCACACACAGACATAGCGGGTGACTTGTTCACGGCCTATATTAGAAATGTGAGCAGTTCTTGGAAAGATATTGGGGTACAGTGACCACGGGACATTACGTAAGATTAAACGAGAAACTTGTTATAGATGTTGTCAGGAAGTACTACCACAATATGACGGTAATGGCCGTTGGAATGGAATGTGTTTAGTAATGATATTGTGCATGTGGGCAGCATACACACACGTTTAATATGTTGTACGACAGAAGAGACGTTTCGGGACACGGGATCCCCCGATAGTAGAACTCCCCCCTTACCCCCCCCCCTCCCGCACTCTTACAAATAGGTAATTAAATATAATTGACTTTTCTGTCGTGGGCTGGGAGGTTGGGGGTTGTAATGAGCGTCGTGTGCTGGCACGGCCGGGGAGGAGGGGTGGGGGGTTAGCTGGCCGTGGGAGGATGAGAACAATTGCTTGTTAACTTGCTGTAACATGCGCTGCGTCAGATCGTGACTGTTATGCACACACTGGTGTGCGGCTTGATGATGCCACGTTCTTGATGGACGCCGTGATGTGTGTGTGTGTGTGTGTGTGTGTGTGTGTGTGTGTGTATAGCTACTGAAACCCGGGTGGACGTATCCGCAGACACCGTGCGGTTTCCCGGGAAATGTGGGCAACAAACAGTTTGTCTCAAGGTAGCGTTAGTGTATGAGGCATCGCCTCTCCTCTCTTGACCTCACTACGGTACATGTGTGGTGGATGTTAGTGAAAGATTGAGACAGGGTCTTATATGGTGGTGAGCTTGTCTGGTGTGGCGAGGTGACAGTGACATGCACCCGTGTGGGTGGTGGCCTACACCACCCACACTGGTGCTCCCGACACGCGCTCCACTGTCCTCTAGGGTGTGCTGCACTGTCGTCATCCCGTATGTTGGTGACATGACTAATGGAGGTGTCATAAGTGTTATATAAATGACACGAGTACAGATGAAATATCGTTATGACTGGAATGCTGTTGACGTCACTAGGTTAATGTTGATTAAAAATATTGTTGATGGTAATGCAGTCCTGTTAACTAGTGGAAAATTGCTGATGCGTGGAATATTATTGAAATGGTTAAGTTGTTGGTGACGTGAATGTTGACTATAAAATATTGTTCGTTAGTAGTAGTGATGTAATAATTTTCCTTCTCTACTCTTGCTTAAATGTTTTCAACAATGTATGGGAATATGTATATGATCGTGTGATCAAACACCTTTCATCGTGTTATTTTTAGCGGAAATATTGCTGAGCGAAATATTTTTTCTGGGGTGTGGCGCATATATATATATATATATATAATATATATATATATATATATATATATATATATATATATATATATATATATATATATTGTGTGTGTGTGTGTGGGTGTGTGTTGTAAAAACTAATGGTTAGCAGTTTATGTATATAACGCTGATCTTAGTACATACGCAGTGTACAGAAAGTCGTTAAACAAGTACTCCATTCCGCTAGTACGGGAGTTAATGTTAACCTGTGGTTGTTAATGTTAACCCTGGTTCACATAACCAATCTAATAGTAAGTAATACATTTTCCTCCTAAACTAGTTGCTTGTAAGGAATTGTTGTTTCTCGTAGTTGCTCCTCATAGCCTAGTTGCTTGTTTCTGTTTTATTTGGTGTACGAAGAGGAATACAAAGGAATTCAAACAATAGTAGATCATTGGGTCCCTTCGAGATTGTTTGTAATAGTGGAAGATTTCAGAAACTCTCTGATTATTGTGGTAATAGTTAGGTTTATAGATGATTCAATAGAGAACAACTTACACATTTTCGGTGTGACTAAAGAGGCGCAAATAATGTAAGTCGTGGACTTGAAGCAAAATATTCATCGTGTGTTCTTGTACGTATACGTATGAGTACTAAACTGGTGAATCCTTCCGTATGTTAACTCTCCTCTTGTGTGGAATTAATTCGCCTCGTTGCAGGTAAAGCGTTTGCCCACGAGTTGTGCCCCCTTTACTGCCAATGAAATCAGACGATTCAAGTCTTAAGTAGCTTGTTAGAAATAGCCTCTAGTGTCTTGTAAGTAATTGGTTCATCTAACGTAATTACATTTTACTTGCTGAACATAACTAGTTTCATCTGGAGGCAATTCTAGTCTCGAGATAGTTCACGCGTTGGATGGATCGCAAAATGACCGGACACACGTTTGCCAGACGCGTAGTGTGTGCCTCCTACTTGACAGCTCCTCCCACATGACTAACGCCGATACAGCCACATATAGTTACATGTGCTACACGTGAATTTGGCAGCCACAGAGGGTAGAGACGCTTCAGAGGATTATGGCAAAGAGAGTAACGTTTTATGCATATGAGGTAAGAATAATATGCTGGTTTTGAGAAGCAGGTCATGCAGCGGGAATTGGAAATGGTAGTCGTCATATAATAAGGTGAGCAGGGCGTTGGGGGAGCCGTGGGGGTCGTGAGCAATGTGAGCCGGGCTGTAAGGTGGCGAGCTCCTCCCACGCTGGTCGTCTCCTGTTGACGACTTGTGTTGATGTAGTTAACGCTTATCCATCAACATATCATATCGAGTCTTACATGAGTTTCTATACTGAATCCGAAGTGAAGGATGTAGTGATTTGTATTTGATTATTAAAAAGTTAATCTAAGGTACATAATAGAGTCAGGTAGAAGGTGGAACACTAGGAATGGGTTGTACAGGGAAGGAAGCGCCTGGTTATATGGAGTAGCAAAATTGATTTTCATGTTTAAAGAAAGTTAACACGTAAATATGTCAATATCACCAGCTAACGTAGTAAATAATGCCAGCTTGTACAGTTGTTTATTATTATTATTATTATTATTAATATTATTATTATTGATGATAGTGTTATTATTATTGTTGTTTTTCTTTATAAGAGTGAGAGAAGCTATGGGTGGTTGCAGTAAGGCAGAGGTCTTGTGCAGGTGATCTTACCTGTGTTTGTTTATGTTGGTAGGAAGAGAGAGGGTGCGGAGAGCGAGGCTGTTGGTGCGGTAGTGGCGCCGCAGACCAGGTCAGTCCCTGTGTGCCCTGGGTGGGCAAGGTTGCCTGCCCTTACCTTACTTAACCCATCTGCCTGCCACTTTACCTTCCTGCTCATGACAGGTTCCTGGTGCTGACGACAGGTGCAGGGCCTCAGGCACACTGCATGGCCGCCTTTGCCATGGCCACTGTATGCATGTCTTATGGCCAGAATGTATTAACAGTTAACTTACTTTTTTTCAAGTGGTTTCTTATTGTGTATGCATTTTTATACTTGCATTCAGTGACTTCACATAATATGACTGCTTTTTTCCTATATATATATATATATATATATATATATATATATATATATATATATATATATATATATATATATATATATATATATATACATACAATGCATTTTTCCACTAATTTTTGATTAGGTGACATGCAGGATATCATAATTTTTCGAGTGATATTGCTCCATAATCATTACTCTTGGAGATGACATTGGTATGCATTTTGATGTAATTCAGGAATGTTTTATTTATGTAGTATTGTATTGTATCTGTTACTAGTACTAAACTATGCAGGTGCAGGTGAATGGTATCCTAGGAAGGCGAGGCTGGCTATGTTCAGCGCGAACGGCTGCCGCAAGAAACAGGCTGTGGAGGCTGAATTGTATTCGCAAAATGTGTGTAATTATGTTCATGACCTTAGTCTGTATTTGCGTGAATGTTTGTGTTTGTGATATGGGGAGGAGGAGTTGTACAACCACTCGCTGCTTCCCTCGCGGAACACATAGTCTAGCACTGCGGGAAGACTCTGATCTTCACTGCGTAGATTTTGGGACGGGCATTGCTTCACTGCCTGGAGTGCCTCCAGCTGTGCTGTCCACATAGCAGAGGTCATCGTGGTTAGGATGCAGAACCTCGTCTGTTGGTGAGACAGAGCATATTCCGCCATGAAACTCTCTTCTTTTGTGGTTCTCCTTCTACCTTCATTTCTTCCTGGGATCATGAAAAACCTGTTTTGAGTAGAGTCAAGCTCGCTTCTTTACAAAGAGAAGTTGCCGACGTGACCCCCTCAAATGACAAAGCTTTCTAGTGGTTGGCCACAAACATTTCCTGCAAGTATCCTCGCGGTTTCTGACGTGATCAGTCCCCGTGTGAGTCTCCGGCTGATGAGACTCGCTCTCTTAGCCGCGGTGTTGTTGCTTCACCGCCTTATCACCCACCCGCCCGTGTATCCGTCCCCTGCGCACCGTCCTCCTCCCTCCCACACCCGCTGGAGCCGGGCGCCATAAGTTCTCCCGTCGGAACGCAGTGAGTGTGCTTCTGAGCCAGGTTTCGGTCCTTGCTCATCACTGTCGCCCCTTTCATACCTTTCCACCTTGGTTCACTGTGTTACCAAGGAAGGAAAATCAATTTTACTTTTATTCTTTTTTCTTTTTTTTTACAAGCGGCACCAACCCTTCCACTCATGCTGTCTGTCTCCGTGGTAGTCGGTAGCTTCAGCAGCTCTAGGAAATCATTCCACTGCATGTGTGTGTACAAGTCTTTACCAATTAATACCGACTAAATTTCGTTCCTTTTACTTTCCCATTTTCCTCTGTACTCGGATGGGTAGTTTCACATCTGCTCGTTCCGTCGCGCTGACTGTTGACAGAGACTTCTTGTCAACAGTGGTCCCTCACCCCTTTTTTTTTTTTTACGTCGGAGGCTCCAGTGACGTGACGGACACAAGTCCCCTTCAAGGCCGGGCCTTCATTGAAATATAGAAAGGTTAATGAAAGGAAAAAAGGAAAAGACAAGGGAAAGTACCTAGGAATTTTGGAGGAAGTGAAAAAGCTGTCTTTTAGAATGTGTTGGGAAAGAGAGTGTGTCAGCTGATGTTCTTGCTCTCCATGAATGATCTCTCGTCAGCCTGTGATCGTATTCGCTCGTAACCTAACGACTTCACTGCATTCTTCATCAACTTTCCTTTTATGCTAGATTCTTTTTCACACTGAACATGTTCTTTCTAAACTTAGACCTGTGCAGCATCTGTGCATGTTAAGAAAGTAAACCGGTTAAATTAAATTCTACCAACATACATTTCCTCTACATCTTAATACAGGGCACTCACTCGTTTCTTCACACCACTTTACAAAATCGCTCTTTACCTAACAACAACATAAACAAGTTGGGCCTAACCATAGCCTCTCCTCCATCCTGGAAACCTGAGGGTGGGGAGAGAACCTTTCCCTCCGCTGCTTTTAAGGGGAGCAGTGTTATGGCCAGACCACCTCGCTTGGACATTGGGTCTGTGTAACAAAGTCTGCTCTCCCCAAACTAGGGGTGTTGTTTAGGGAGGTACACTGGTTATTCTCTTGATACAGTTATTCCAAAAGTACAGGATTCTCCCTCCTTCGTCTTGCTGCTCATATCTGGAGTGGATTTCTTATTTCCTTTTTCATAAGCCGGAGTGGAATCAGAACCCCTGCCTTATGAACCCTCCTGGTATCTCGTTTTTCTCCAGCCATCCGTGACCGTCCGCCATGATATTGCTCTTTTCCACCTTTTATTTTTTTAGGTATTATTCTGGTGGTGCCCTGGCGAGGCTGAGCGTGCGTGTCCCAGCCCCTGAGACCTGGCTGCTATTTCCCATGATTTTTTTGAGGAGACTAGCTGCACGAGGATTGGGCGTTGTGGTATCTCCTCCTTTCCTCGTGCAGTTTAGCTGTGGAATTTTCTTCCTTGTTGCTTTAACTTTTACACTTTTAACAGTTGGGTGTACGAGGTAAATACCGGCTCACAATAACATTCCCTGTTATAGTAAAGGTAATTTTATCTTTACGCGGACATGAATTCGATTGTAGCATGACATTTGTCCCTGTTGTGTTGACTGTCATGAGAAGAGTGTGTGTTCGTATGTGTGAGAATAATACAGGAGGGCAGCAGGTTAGGTCACAGTAGCACGAGGTGAAAGGTGTAGGTCAGAGTGTGACAGTGTCACGCTAGGCTGTAGTCGGTAACGCCAGCATATCCTGCCTGCAACAGGATGGTGTAAGACGCAACGCCCCTGCAAGCAGTGTGTAGTGTGAAGATGGACCGTAGTAGTACACCAGTTGGTGGCCCACTTTCCACCGGGGGAAATCAATACAGGAGCCCGGGTCACGCGCTGGCGGCCCTCCCTCCGCTGGCTGGCCTACATGTTGTACAGGTCCGCCGCGTCTGGACCGACGATGTTGTGACCCAGGGACACCCCTGACACCAGCCACCCCCTGACGGTGCAGGACCACCTGCAGGACCACTGGTACCGTCACCTTCCTGGAAGGTGGTGTTTCTACCATCCCCGGCCGGCCCTCGCTCGGGGATGTTGGTATAAAAGATGGGATACTCGAGTGTAAACAAGAGGTGTGGGGAAATACATTTTGTTATACCACTACGGTATTTGGTGTGTAAACCTGGGGGGGGGGGAGTTTATATGAGAGTGAGGGGAAGGTTGACTGTGTTGTGTGGAGGTTACGGCTGGTTGGTCCGGGGCGACTGGGGTCGGTTTATAGGTCGTCGTGTGTTGGGGACTGACCTGACCTTACTGGACCGTGACCCACCCTCATGTATTTGATCAACACCCATGCCCCACCGCCGCCGCCGGCACCACCTGCCTGTAACATTGTATGATTTATGACCTGACATCCTTAACGGAAGGTAACAGTGTGGGTTACTTGTTCCTCATGTGAGTACCTTCACTCTCGTGTGCACGGGAAGAATGATACCATGGATGTTGAGTGGTGATAGTGATGAAGGGTTATGGCGGACAGGGACAGTGGGCACGCCTTCTATTAGCTCAGTGTTGCTCTAAAGTTCATCATGAAGTTCGTTCGTCTGGGACTCGTGATCACAGATGTGCAAACATACATGCCATACGTTTGGCTCGGGTGAGAACATGTCTGCTTGGGAAGCAGCTGCGAAAGTAAGGAGTGTTGAGGTGACGCCTGGAACCGTGCGGGTCTGGTGGAGTGGTCACACTTCCCGTCCCTCACCATCTGCGCCGGTCTCACCATCATCACCCCACACACACCGTGTACCTGTCCTGCTCAGTTGCCCTTCATGTCTTCACATTCCTCCCCTTCCCTTCCCACTCTGATGGTAATCTGCACACACAAGCAGGAGAATCTAACAAGCTAAAGGCCTCGTAGTTCCCGGCGGAGAGCTCCCCCATGTCCTTCGTGTCTCTTTTTGTACTAAGGACGAGAACGACTCCGTCGCCAGTCAGCAGTACTGACTGCCCCGTGTCCCCCTGACACGGCAGAACCTTTCCTCCAGCCATTACACTCCGCTAAACCCACCTGGTCCAGTCTGTCGTCTCGTGGGCCCCGTGTGGCAACAGCCTCTCCACATGTCTTAGTTTTCTGCAGGATGCAGTTGTTTAGTGTTGTTTGCATCAACCCCTGTGTTACACCTCACTATCCCCACCCGCTCGTTGTACAGTTCAGCGACCTTCAGGTCTCCGGTCAGTGACGTCATCTGTATTATGTCTCCCAACTACTGTTGTTTTCCTCAGCCTCGCCCGCTGCTCCCTGACCTCGATCCATTTTGTGACTTTCCTCGTCTGTGTCAATCCCTCCCATGACGTCATCCATCCCTCGCGTGCAGGTCGTCCACCTGGGTGTCATCCACCGCCAGCAAGGGCAGCCGCTGACATGCCACCCCTCAGACGGTGTGGTGTCGGGTTGGAATTGTTACCTGTACTATTTTGCATGATCTGGAGCCAAAGGATTCCCTTCTCACATGTGCTCCGTGCTGCCACGACCTCTCTCCCAACACTCTGCTGCTGTTTTCACTTTTAAATCCTTACGGTGTAGCCGCTCGGTTTCCCGGATGGTTCGTGTGACCACCCGTGCAACTGTGCCTCGGGCAGTACTGACGCTGTGACCCCGGCTGCTCTGACTTAAGCGCACTTTCTGTCCTTTTTGTTACGCATCGTGCTGTCGCCGCCCCTCCCCTGCTGATGATGCCCCTCTGCTGTGGCTGTGGGGCGTGTTGTGGGAACGGTGGCTGGTGCCCCCGCCCTCCCCGTGAGACTGCCGCGTCGTTCCGTCCGGGGTTCAGCCGTTCCTGGCCTGAGGCCGTCCGGGGAAAGCTGTCTTTCCTGCCGCCAGCAGCGGCTATGTTTCATCTCCGGCCTGGATCATCGCCACACCAAATGTTTTCTTTCTCGTCAGGAGGTGTGGGGAGTTTTCTCCCAGCGATGGTTCTCTCTTCTCTCTAGCCAGCATTGGTTCATGGTTCTCTCTGCTCTCTCTCGCCAGCATTGGTTCTAACACTGTGTTGCGCGACCTCTCCTTCCTGTATCGACCACACCGTCATCTCGTCATTCCTAATGAGGAACAGCTCTTGCTTGTTGGATCCGCTCACTTCTGACTACGCCTTGGATGACTCAGGATTCCACCTGCTCCTGACGCGCCTCTTACTCTGTGTGCGACCCTCTTCCCTCTTTCCGTACACTGAAGGAAGCACTTTCTCTCTCTCTCTCTCTGAACATACGTACGTAAGAGAGTATGGATCACATGGCATCCCTCCTGAGCGTGTGTGGATCTGGTCGTGCGCCTGCTCCTTCCCGTCCGGTTCGCCTCTGCTGAAAGCCAGAAACTCTACCCTTCTATAAACATGTGTTGCTGCATTCTGTCGTCAGGAAGGGTGATGACTCTGACCTTCCAGCTGTCGTCCCGTTACTGTGACTTGTTCACAAAGTCGTCGATTTCCTCCCCAGTCTCCATTTATTAAATCATTTTGGATGTCGTCATAGTCATCTCTTGATCATCAGTCTAGCTTCCTTTGTGAGACTCACGGTTGGTAGCCTTTTGGATTTTACATGTCTTTTCATATTCCATGTGAGAGTGAATGGTGTTGGGGTCCGATCCTCAAGCTTCCTACTTTTGGCATTCCTTCTTCATCCGTCTTTACTTTGTTTTCATGTGTTGTTTGCTATCTGACTACTTGGCGTCCGTAATTGCTCATACATCAACCTCTAGCTCTTCATGTCAACAGAAGTGTCTCTTTTGACCCCTTAGCTGTTCCTCAGTTTTGTAAACGATTTCCTTTCATCAACTTAAAACCAGTGACACACACACACACACACACACACACACTAGTGACTCATCACCACATATATTCCTCAGCGTCTTGCACATCAAGTCAGTCATCTCTTGCTAGACCTGCGTCTATTCTCACCCGAACTTACTCAGACTGCGACAATATTTCCTGGTTAGATAAACACAACTAGGTCAAGTGTAACGCCAGATAACACTTTTATTACTTCTCATCTCTCTTCCTAGCACCCCAGACAATTCCCTTAATGGCTGTATATTTCTACCACTGAAAGCAGAAAGTCAAGTGTAACGCCTGAAAAACACTTTTACTTCTCGTATCTCTTTCTTACACCCTTCACATCTCCTTTGATGGCTGTATAATTCTGCCCTTAACACTGTAAACCTACTTGGTATCACCAGACCGTATCATATACCTTGGAAGGCCCACATTCGTGCCGTGAAAAGGCCGTCCTGTCTCTCCTGCCTGTAGACGACATGCCGAGGAAGTGACCAGACGCACAATGATAGCCCTGTGCACAGTTGCCAATGATTCACCCATTTCCTTGGCAGGACAGAAACATTTGGTTCTTGGGATGATAACATTTTCGGGAAGATACACTACTGGTGAGAGGAAAGGTTTGTGCTGGCAAAGTGGAAGGTATGGAGAGGAAAATGACCAAGATGATCGGTATACCTCTGAGAAATGTCATTCCGCCGTTCTTCGACGTTGCGTTGGAGCGTCTGCTGAGTGTACGTCTAAGTCCAAGTACGGCCAGCTCAGCGCGTAGTTCGTAGAGCGTTTGTGTAGTTATGTCCCTTGAGAGCACGGCAACATTAATGCTGATAGTGCAACACTCAGGTGTTCAACCATAAAGCCTCAACGAAACGGTTGTAGACGTGTTGATGAGCCATGTATGCAGTCACACCCGTGCTGCAGTACACAGGGTCCAGCGGCATCCGGCTAGTTAGTTAGTCATTTAATAAGCTACGTATTTTTTCGCTGCCAGTGGCTGCTTGGTGCGGCTGTACTGGTCCAGACGGGAACCGCCATGCGGCGCACCGCCTCCCACTGGGCCCGGCCGTGGGTTCCCCTCTCGGACCAAACGCTCACATACATGTCAGGGCGTCGGAACCCGCGGCTGCTGGACACGTGTCTTGGCTGCGTCGTGTGGACTGGATCAGCCGCCACTTCCTTCCCGTCCACTGCTGTTTCCGCCGTGGGTGTGGAGGCGGGGCGTTCGGTTTCTTCCGTTGTGTAATGTTATACGAGTATGAAAATGGCCGCACATTGGAGGGACCAGTGATTAAGACCCTCATGAAATAAGCATCGCGATTTCATTGTTTGTGTGGCTCTCGTCTTTTGTATGCAAAGGCCGTCCACACGCACCATTGTCACCTTTACTGTAGTGGGAACGGCTGGCTTTTATACTGTGGTGGAGGAAAGTGGCCTTGAAATTGTCATGGGAAAACTGGCCTGTATTTTGTGATGGGGACAACTGACCCTTATATTGTGATGGGGACAGATGTCGTTTATATTGTGGATGTGGTTCATGTTGTTGCTGGTGCGGCTGGTGGCAGGCTACAGGGAAGGGAGGCTCCTCGCACCGTCCTCCGGCCCAGAGCCATCGTAATGGGTCGCGTAGCCGTGGCACAGGCTTGGCCCGGGGTCGAGTCCTTGTTGCGGCGCATAGTCGGGCCACAGTCCACCCAGCTCTCCCTTAGGGGTTGGTCCATTAAATGGGTACGTGGCTTATGCTAATATATATATATATATATATATATATGTATATGGCAGTAATGAGATGTCTTGATAAGGGCATTCAGTTGAGCGTGCCGTCTGAGCCTCCCATTATTGAGTTATGTATCCAGCATTGACGTTAGCTCTCTCCTGTCTCTGTCTTCAGTGTATACACTTGGGTTGTCGTCCGTACACACCCTCCGGGACCAGTGCTCCTGTACGTAGTGTCCTCCACGCACGAACACGTGATGCCCGTGCAGGAGGGAATGTCTGTAAACGCCTAAGGGAACTCAGGCGATACTTGAGACGTGGAGGGAAAGTGTAACTTTCCACGTGTTGCGTCCAATTTAACTTGCAAACTGTTGGGTCAGATAAAGGCTGCTGGGAATGTGGGCCATAAATTGTGTGAGGCGAGAGAACAGCGTTCAGCATACAGATGCTGAAGCTGAACTGTGTCTCTCGGTGTGAGAGATAGCTTACTGGGAGACCTTATTACACGCATGGTAGAGCTAGCTCACTCGCCTTCCCCCCCCCCTCTCTTTCTCTCACTAGTGTTTCCTGTACGAGGGTTGTGGGCGTGGTGGCACAGCGGCGATCAGAGGACTGTAGTCCATGCGTACGTATGTAAATATGTTCTCGTCTGTGTAGCTTTGTCAAGTTAGTGTGTGTGTGTGTTTGTGGGAGAGGGGGGGGGTGCTGCTGCCCTCTTATCTCAAGGTTTCCCGCCCTCTATACCAACCCTTATCACACACACACACACACACACACACACACACACTAACTATTGAATTACAAGGCAGGGTGTCAGGGGCGGGTTCCCAGTTGGAGTCTCCCCACAATAAAGATGTAAAAATAAAGTTTGCTGTCAGCACTTTTTTTATATTCACATAGTCATGTTACTTACATTCATGGTGTGAATTATTATCATTGTTTACTCGATTGAATCGTGGTGTGCTGATGGTAACAGTAACATATCCTAAACATATACATTTAGATGTACTGAATAAAGTATGGTCGTATTTTTCTTTCATAAGGTCACATTGCGCTTCCCTGTTACACTTGGCCATGTGGGTAGGAAGGGTGTATGCAGCAGTAGGAGTCGTTTTGCTCAAATCGGGTGTTGTTCAGCAGAACAAGCAGGGAAGGGGGAAGGGGTGGATATAACGCGGAATGTGATTGGTTTTGATATTAACAAGAATCTTATTGGTCAAAAAACGAACGAAATCTGAATGGTCGGAGCAGTAACCGGGATCTGATTGGCCCTAGCGGTAACGGGAATCCACCACTCAAAACACTGTTGATATACAGTAACTTAAATAACAAGTCACCCGTTACCAGTACCGACCTTTGCCCAGGCTCCCCCAACTGCAGTACTGACTAGCATATCCAAGGACGTTGTAGTTTGTTTTTTGGAAAATATTGGGGAGAAAAGGCGGCAAACTTCGGCTAGGTAGCAAGTTACAGTGTCGGCAAAGGAAACAACGTCCGCCACCCAGATATTTTCAGAGACTATTGTTCATTGTGGATACAAGCATATGAATATGGCGCTCTCAGGGTGAAATCGTCGTACACCTGATGATCGCTGAGACTACATAGTGTGATTAACGGTTGGAATACCAACAACCCGCCTCAGTGCGCCTCAGACTATCTTGAGAGAAGGGTATTCTTTTTTAACTCCTCCTGGCTGTAAATTCATTTTTGGAATTTTGCTTCTGGGCGCTGTATTTCTTCTACCTGTGCTTGAAGGTGGTTGGCTTTTCCTTCCCTAGGGAGGAGAAAGCCCGAATTCTCGCCTGAAAGCAAGACAATGTAGGCGCTTAGAACACACGATGAGGCGGCTACTTCCTACACCACTTCATCAGTGCCCCGCTTCGTTCAGCAGATAAAGACACTGCGGAGCCAAAACGTGGACCCAGAATACCTGAGGAACTTTGTCAGTTCCGTGCCCAGACTTCTGCACGTGGTAAGCAGAGGAGACGTGAGAGACTACTAAAATGTAAATGTGAAACCGCGCTTGAAAATGTATGGGGGGAGGGGGACAGGGTTTTATGCTGTCTTAGTTTATATATATATATATATATATATATATATATATATATATATATATATGTATATAATGTGTTGTTATGA